>JAOXYA010146489.1:0-10009 GCA_028565675.1 Sorex palustris | reverse complement strand
TGTTTCCCACATACCTAACTTTTGGCCGTTTACTTTCTTGGTAAACTTTGCCCCAAGTTTTTGGAGTCTGGCCAAAGACACAGCAGCAATTTTGGGATATCTGGAAGTCTGAAGGCGCCATCGGGCTGCTGATGCACTTGCCTCACAGGTACAGATTGACCTGCTGGCGGCACCATACCCCCTATACCAATTCTTGACATTCTTATAGACAGAAGCATTCCATCCCCGTATCTATCAACCCCATGTCTTAACTCATTCTATGAGGCCAGTCTTACCAAAATACCGAATAACTGATACCAAAAATGGACATGGGCATTCTAAGAAAACTACTCCTATCCTAAAACAGATGGAAAAATCCTCAACAAAAGATTAGCAAATGGAATTTTTAAGAGGGGAGCTTGGGGACAGTTCTGTGGCTGCCCAGCTGCCTAGCAAGAGAGAGGTTGCCAAGATGGAGGGGTGGGCCCCAGCAATACCCCACAGGCTCAAGTGTAATCCCAGTCACTTGCTGTATGGACTCCCGTTGGTCACAACAAAGTGTGGAAAAGCATGCTTTGCATGTAGGAAGCCCAAGTTCTATCCTCAGCACTGCATAGTCCCATGGGCACTACTTGGAGTAACCCCTAAGCCGGAACTGGAAGCAGATCCTAAGCACCAGGCCCCCAAACAAAATTATATGTGTGTGTGTGTGTGTGTGTGTGTGTTTCTTTGCTTTGGGGCCACACCTGATAGTATTCAGGGCTTACTCCTGAATCTCTAGTCCCCGCAAAGCAAACATTATTTTAAAATGATAGAATGGGGGCTGGAGTGATAGTACAGTGGGTAGGACATTTTTCTTGCACCCAGCTGACTGGGTTCAAACCCTGGCACCTCATATGACACCTGAGTACCAGGGGTGCTCCCGTAGTGCAGACTCAGGAGTAAACCCTGAGCACTGCTAGTGTAACCCCCCAAAAGTAACAATTTGGAGGGCTAAACACAGCATAGATGCTTTAAGGAACTTGCATTCCATGTATCCAACCCTCTATTGATCCCCAGCAGCACATATGGTACCCCAACAATTACTGGGAATGACACTTGAGCACAGAGCTAGGAGTTGCCCTTAAACACTGCTGGATATGGTTCCAAAACCAAAAGTCTAAAGAAAAGTTACTTTCAAGGATTTGAGATGTGACTCAGTATTAGAACACGTTTCACATGTGTGAGGCCCTGGCACTGTCAAAAAAGGAAAAAGAAAAAGAACTAAACAAAGAGTACATGAGCTCTGAATGGAAGACTTATGTTCTCGAAGGGCCAGTTCTTCCCGTATTGGCCCACCAGTTGAATGTAATCTCAATCAAAATCACAGCAAGTTATTTTATGGATATTGACAAAGTGATTCTAACGCTCATATGAAAAAGCAAAAAGATGCAGTCTATATAATATTGCACAGAAAATACAAGTTGTATCTGATCCCAACTCACTTCAAGATTAACTATAAACTAACATTACTGAGATGGGTGGGCTGGAGTGATAGCACAGCAGGTAAGGTGTTTGCCTTGCATGTGGCCAACATGGCTGACCTGGGTTCAATTCCTCCACCCCTCTCGAAGAGCCCGGCAAGCTACCGAGAGTATCTCGCCTGCACGGCAAAGCCTGGCAAGCTACCCGTGATGTATTTGATAGCCAAACACAGTAACAACAAGTCTCACAATGGAGACATTACTGGGCCTGAGAAAATCGATGAATGATGGGAGGACAGTGCTACTGAGATGGGAGAATGTGGGCAACAGAACAAATAAAAAAAATCAAAGGACACACAAATGAATCTCTGAAGAGAGTAGCACATCACAAAGATGTCTCACCATCCCACAACAGGCTGATATCACTGGGACACCCCAGAGGGGAGTAGATGTATCTCTCCATCTGCCCCAAAAGAACCCCAGCAGCCGCAAACTTCCAGAACCCAAGTGCCGCCACACTCATGGCTGACTTTCACAGGCTTGCTCCGAGCCCCAACGCATGAAATTGAATATGCTTAAAAAAAAAACCACCCAGATATGCAGGACTTGTGACTGAAATATTCAGGCTTCCAGAGTCAGGAATGGGTCCCCCTTCCCATCTCCCTGCGTTTCTGCTTTTCTGGCAGTCACATCCATGAACTGCCTTTGCGTGCAATTTAAGCGCAATAACGGCCATAATCCAGACACACAGATAAATCTCAGAAGAGAATAGCATGCTGCAGAGATGTCTCCGGACCCCAAAGTCACCTTCCAGTTAAAAAAATTTTAACTCCCATTCTAATACCCTGTGAAAAAATTTTAGAATTCCAAGGCTCGACATCTTATACAATTATGCCATTGATAAACCAAGAGTAGCACACCACATTTGTTAGAGTGTAAAGTAGAAGACAACCAATCTTGATTATATGTATCTATCTATCTATCTATATATTTTTTTGTTGTTAATGATCTCTAATACAGGGGCTTAATGACTCTAAGATGAGATAAAACAATTTTCACACACTTTCCTCTAAGGAAAGCTTTTTTTGGGTCATTTTTAGTCAATTATTCATAGCAAGCAATAGAAAATAAATTATTTATAATCTGACTTTTGGACAGGTTTGGATGGTGGTGGGAAAACTCAAAATAATGGTAGTGGGAGAGTGTAATGGTAGTGGGATTGGTGTTGAAATATTGAATGTAATTAATTACTGTGAACAACTCTTTAAAAAAAAGAAATCAAAGAAACAGAGACCCCAGAAATAGACCCACATAAATATAGTCAACAAATGTTTGATAAAGGAGTCATAGATACTCTTTTCAACAAATGGTGCTTAAAACAAATAAACAAAAACTCCAAAATCAAAAACTAGTTCATCAGATGGAAAAAAAAGTTCATCTAGACACAGATTTTAATTTTTCACAAAAATTTACTTAAACAGTGCATCATAGGGGGCCAGAGTGATAGTACAGCAGAGAGAGCACTTGCTCTGCATGTGGCTCACCTAGATTCTATCCCCGGCATCCCATATGGTCCCCTGAGCACAGCCAGGAGTAATTACTGAGCGTAGAGCCAGGAGTAACATTTAAGTATCTATCCATTGCTGGGTGTGACCCAAAAAGCCAAAATAAATAAAAACATAAAAAAAGTATCAGGCCCAAATGTAAAATGCCAAGCTACAAGACTCCTAAAAGACAATATAAACAAAAGTCTAGCTACCCTTGATGACAGGGGTGCCCTTTTAGATGCAACACTAAAGAAAGTTATATGAAAGAAATAATAGTTGTTGGGGCCAGAGTGATAGTACATAGGGGAGGGTGTTTGCCTTTCATGCAGCCAACTGGGTTCGATCCTTGGCAGCTCATATGTTCCCCTGAGTACTACAAGCAGTAATTTCTGAGTGCAGAGCCAGGAGTAAACCCTGAGCATTGCCAGGTGTGACCAAGAAAAAAGAAAGAAAGAAAGAAAGAAAGAAAGAAAGAAAGAAAGAAAGAAAGAAAGAAAGAAAGAAAGGAGAGAGAGAGAAAGAAAGAGAAAGAAAGAGAAAGAGAGAGAGAGAGAGAAGGAGAAATTAAAGAAATAATAGCAACTCTTGACTAAAATGAACCACATCCCTGTGCCCAGGGGTGACTCCAGAGGCCGTGTATGACCATGCATGCATGAGGTTCTAGCCTCAAAACAGGCACCCAGTACTACCCAGCACACGAGGTGTAGTTCTAGTCCTCAAACAACACCAGGAAGACCCCACCCAACAACAACAATGATAATACAAATAAAAATCTTCTAGTCATCTAAAAAGACAATTTAAAGAGATCTAGAGGGCAAGTCATAGACTGGGAACAACTATTTACACAAAGGCAGAGCTGGTTAAGGATCACTATCTACAATACACAAAGAACTCTTAAAACTTAACCACAGGGGCCCAGGGATAGTACAGTGGGGTAGGGTGCTTGCTTTTGATCCTCGGCATCCCCTATGATACCCTGAGCACCTCCAGGAGTGATCTCTGAGTATAGTGCTAGGAGTAAGCCCTAAGCACAGCTGGGCGTGGCCCCAAAACAGAAACAAACAAACAAACAAACAAAATCCTTAACAACAACAGAAACACCCAATCTTTAAAATGGGCCAGAGGGCCAGAGCGATAGTACAGCTGGGAGGGCATTTGCCTTGCACGAGGCTGACCTGGGTTTGATCCTCAGCATCCCATATTGTCTCCCGAGCACCACCAAGACTAATTCCTAAGTGCAGATCCAAGAGTAACTAACCCCCTTTGGGTCGCTGGCTGTGACCAAAATACCAAATAAAATAAAATAAAAATTAATAAAATGGGCCAGAGAGATAGTGCCAAAGTTTCAAGGCACTCACCTAACATGTGACTGTGCTGAGATGCTGGTTTTAATCAAGGCACTGCTTATGGTCCCCTGAGCACTGCCAGTTGTGACCAAATATACAAACAGCAACAAAAGCCCAAAGACTCTTAACAAACATCAAAGACACACAGATAGAGGGGGAAATAGTATAAAAAGATGCTTCATATCATGTGTCACTAGGGAAATTAAAAATAAAACAGCAGGGGCTGGAGCGATAGCACAGCGGGTAGGGCGTTTGTCTTGCAAGTGGCCAACCCGGGTTCGATTCCCAGCATCCCATATGGTCCCCTGAACACCGCCAGGAGTAATTCCTGAGTGCAGAGCCAGGAGTAAGCCCTGTGCATTGCCAGGTGTGACCCAAAAAGAAAAAAAAAGAAAAAAAGAAAAAGTTATTTCCACAGAGGTCCAGAGACTACTCAGTGACTTAGGAGGTGGCCGGAGCAGAGTTCCCGGTCACCTCAGAGTCTGGGATCCCCGGTGAAGGGAAGTTTAAAAAATCAAGTCACGTTCAGTGTAGCTCCAGAAATAATTATGACGGGAGTAGGGTTCAATTTTGTCTAACATGGGAGATAGGGGAGGCATTTGATTGTTTTAATTAAGTCAATGGCTTCCTCTCATCTGTCTTTAATCTGACCTTGTCGTTGCTTCGTAATGAATGATGGGAAGAAGGAAGAGAGGGAAGCAGAGGGAAGGTCATGCTTCTCCACGGGAACTGAAATGGCCCAGGAGGGAGATTCCGCGGCCCCTCAGGCAGGACCCATGGAGAAGTGCAGAAGTTTGTCTTCCGGAGCACCGGACACTGAAGGGGTCCAGCGTCTGGGATGGCGTCGGCTGAAACTTCGTGTCGGGCATCAGTGAGGGACGGCCCATGTCTACACCAGCATCTCCCTAAACCACCCTAGGCCGGGACCTGCCCAGACGTCGCCATGCTCTGCTGCTCCTGGCTCAGAGATGCTCCCTCTGCCTTCTTGTTGAAATGCAGGTGCAGCTGGGCATGGCCAAGAGCCAAGGGAACTGCAGAGGACACAGGCACCATGGCCATGAGCCTCAGCCATGCATGACGAGAGCAGGGCCCTGAGGTCTGTCCACGGGATGAGGCTTGTTTGTGGTGCTGATGGCTGAGAGCATGAGGCGGGGGGCTGGCCTGGGTCATCTCGGGATGCTGAGCTCACTCTTAGGCCCTCACCCCCAGGACTCTGTGTGATGCGCCCTCAGGGGTCCCCCATTAGCAGCTACTGGGCTCCGCCAAGTGCCACATTTCTAAAGTCCCTTGGGTGTTTGTGCTGCTGCAGCCTAGAGTTAAGTTTCTTTTTCTTTCTGTTTTTTTTTTCTTCTTGGGTCACACCCGGCGATGCACAGGCATTCCTTCCTGGCTCTGCATTCAGGAGTTACTCCTGGCGGTGCTCAGGGGACCATATGGGATGCTGGCAATCGAACCCGGGTCAGCCGCGTGCAAGGCAAATGCCCTCCCCGCTGTGCTATCGCCCCAGCCCCCCAGCCCCTAGTGGTGAGTTTCTCACCTCTGTGCTCTTGAAGTTCCTGGGCAGGCAGACCGGAAGGGGAGTGGACACAATTTGTTCTGTTTCAGGCCACACCCAGATTATTCTGGCTGGGCTCACGTGGGCCTTCCTGCCTGGCTCTGCATGAAGGTTAAGGAGAGAGAAAATGGCCCAGATGTTTGAGGGATGTTAACAGATTACAAATTCCTCTACACGTTCCCAGGCTTCGAGGTCCTTTGACTGACTAACAACAAAAGTATTTGCAAATACCCCTGAGGAGCTCAGGGCGGAGTTAGCAGCTGTGGTACCTTCGTGACTCTTCGCTCTGTCTGAGGTCTGAGTTTGCCTGGTCGGCTCCGCCAGAATCCTCAGGAAATCAGCACTACTAACGGTGCTGAGACTAACCCTGCGGCTCATCCCAGCCCTTTGTGGTTCTTTGTCGTGCAAGTCATACACCATAGCCAGCCACCAGGATTCGCCAAGCTATGTCTAAAACAAGTGTATGTGTTGTGTGGGAAATATAACTGCAAGGAGTGAGTGAGCGTCCTAAGTCCTACAGAAAAGTAGACACTGTTTAGTTTGTTCTGTTTCAGGCCACGTCCAGTGATTCTCAGGGCCGGGCCTGGCTCAGGGTGATTCCTGGCAGTTCTCTGGGGACAATGTGTGTTGCTGGGGTCCAGCTGGGATCTGCCACATCCTGCTGTGCCAGGCTGCTGGGGAACGGTTACCCCCCACACACATGCGCGGACATGCTGTTAGCTGGTCCGGACAGGAGCCTGGTCGTGGGGCGAAGGAGGACGAGCACACGGAGAAACCCCTCCTAGAGTAGTTGGTCCCAGCTCATTTCATTGCCAAATACGCACATTTCTGTAGAGGTCTTGGCTCCCGGGAGGTGCAGTCACATAGCGCTTAGTGCTATTGGCCATCACTTTCCTCTCTGCTGTGCCCCCGGTCCAATCCCCTTCAAGGCTAGATGCTGCGGTTAGGGTGAGTTGCTTAAGGCGTATGTGATGGTTTCTGCATTTTTAGACTTGGGGGTCGAGTGGGACTCAAGGCCGGACGCGTGATGCAGGCACCCTTTTCTGCTGTCTCTGCCCAGTCACTCCCCCTCGTGAGGTTTCGCTTCAGGGCCGCTTTGCCAGGTCGGGTTTTCCTGCTCCAGTGCCCATCGCCCTGCTCCACACCATGTCTCTGGCCCAAAAAAATTTTAAAAAAAAGAAAATGAAATAGTCTATTTCAAGGAAATTGAATGATAAATTCATTTTCTAGAAAGCACAAATTAGTTTTTCCTCCTATTAATTTTCCGAGTTGCAAATATGAGTTCAGCATTCTGAGTTTTGGGGTCAGGTAAACGGATCTCTGGCATCCTACCAACTCCCCGACGCTTTGGGAGAATCCCCCTCACACGTGGTGTCATTCATGGTGTTTTCCAGAGCTGATGAGTGCAGGGGACGCTAAATCTCCATTGTTCATTGTCACCATCAATTAAATTAGTAATTCAAGCCTTAATGTTTTATAATATTCAATGGACAGTATCCAAGGCTTTGCACACACTGTAAACTGTTATTCCCAACTCCTGTCTCTGTCTCAGAGCCTCTGTTACACACGTCCCCCTGGCCAGGTCTTGGGCTCCATGGAAACACTCATGAGAGCCGTGGCTGGTGACCCCCCGGCACGCACTGGGCTCTCCACCGGTGCAGGGTCTGGACACTAAGGGCTAAACGACCACAGCCAACTGGTTAAGAGAGTGATATCAGGATCTACTTTGGGCCACTGGAAGAAATTTCCCATCATGGGTCATTGCCCCATTGCCCATTTTATGGATGCAAAGCCAAGACAACCTCATACATTTTCGATTCTATTATCTGAGTTGTGTCTTTCTCTGTTGCAAGTCACCTCAGCGACTTACCCAGCAGTCTCTTTCTGTCCCTCTCTCCCTCTCTCTCTTCCTCTGTCTCTCTTTCTCTCTATCCTCCCTCTCCCTCTCACTCACGGGCAGGCAGGACCCTGTAAGCAGCAGCCGCTCACACACTCTTTCTAGAACTTGGAGCTTGTTGAAAGAGCTCCAGCTGTGTTTTAGGTCTTTATGCCGTCCCTGATGGAAATGACTTAAACTCAAAGTGATATTTTCAACATGCCCAAGGATTTTGATGGGAACAGATCAAAACAGAGTCATCATCTTGAGAGTAATTATCACAAAGGACTAGGAAAGCAAATCGACCTGTAAGATTCGTGAGCTCTGATGTGATGAGGCAATGGCAGTCAACGAAACACGATGGACCCCAACCCTGACCTCACAGCCAGCTCAGTGACCAGTGGGGACCTGGCAAGGGAAGCTAGGGGCCTCTTCCACTGAGTGTAGCTTTTTGGTTTGGGGTCACACCAGGCAATGCTCAGGGGTTCCTCCTGGCTCTGCACTCAGGGATCATTCCCGGTGGTGCTCAGGGGACCATATGGGATGCCAGGGATTGAACCCAGGTGGTCGTGTGCAAGGCAAGCGTCCTCCCTGCTGTATCGTCTCTCTGGCCCCAATGAGGGTAGCTTCTTGTCAATAAGCCACCTCCTCTACCTCTCGGAATGGGCCTGTGCCTCGCTTGTCCTTAACTCAGAGGATAACTGTAGGGAGAGAAAGGAAGAAGACGGGCAGCCGCGTGCTTCCTGGAGGCTGGCTCTGGGAGCTCTGCTCTCTGCACATCCCGTCCTCGCTGGTGGGGGCTGTGGACTCAACTGCCCTGCTCATCTGCTGTCTCATATTTCACGGGTTAGTATTTTTCCTAGGAATTACAACATGCGTCCTTGCCATCACCACCAATTCAGAGGGATCAATCTTTCTGGGTCCTTTAACATGACACCAGCTACTTGGCTACAGGTTGGCCTTATTGACTCACCCTCCCCGTTGGGATAAATGCTCTTACTTTATCTAGACATCTTACGACCTCCATGCTGGACTTTCAGAGCTTAAACACCCAATGTATCTTAAATTATAAAGAAGAAAAAGTTACTTTTCATTTACAAACATATTTACCATCTTAGCACTCTTAATTCTTTTCTAAAGCTGTAAGGCATTAATATCCAAGTATGGGCTGGAGTGATAGCACAGCAGGTAGGGCGTTTGCCCCAAAGCACTGCCAGGAGCAACCCCTTTGCATTGCCAGGTGTGACCCAAAAAGCAAAAAAAAAATCCAAAAGATACAAATGACAACAAAAATTAAACAAATTGACTTTAAATGAGCAAAGAACAGAGATTTCTCTATAAACTTAAGTATATGACGCTCATCTAACCTCTAACTCAGCAGTTCCACTTCCTGGCATCTCCCCTCAGAAACACAGAGACTTTGACTCAAGAAGATCTATGCATGTCGAGGATCATGCGTCACTTAGACAGTACCCAGGATACTGGAAACAACCCCAACGTCCAATGGCAGATGAATAGATGAGGAAGTTGTGGTCCAGACACACCACAGAATACTCTGCTGCCACAAGGAAAGATAGATTCTCACAGGTCCGGGCCACCCATGTAGAACTAGAGGCACCAGATCATGTAGAGTCACCAGGAGGGCAGATACTGGCTGTCCCCACGTCTCTGTGATCTATAGACCAGGGCGTGGGAGGTGTTGAGTGGCGGCAACCCTTGGCTCTGACTATAGGCACAAGATACTGTGGAAGGATGGGGGAGGGGGAGTAGTCAGACTAGACTGGCATGACATAGGGGCATCCGCCAAGGCCTTAGATGTGTTGGTAATGGAGAAGTAATGAAGCCATGAACAACAAAACCATAAGAGTCCACACTAATGTAAGCACAGGGCGCAAACCGTGGTGTATAAATTTTAAGAGAAAGGATTTGCTAAGGAGGCCAGGTGGGGAGGAGGAGCCCAGAGCGTTGTAGGGGAGTGGATGCCAACAGAAGGTTTGGAACAGAACCTTAAATGCCTCAAACTTGGCTATCAATGGCTTTGGGAGTCATGGTGCATAAATAAGAGAATGAAATAAAACAGAAACGTATGAGTTACAATCAGTTTAATATTTATGGATTATGATATTTATGGATTATGATCAGTTAAGATCACTGTCACTGTCCTCCTGTTCATCGATTTGCTCGAGCGGGCCCAGTAACATCTCCATTGGAGACTTTGTTGTTATTGTGTTTGGCATATCGAA
>JAOXYA010146481.1:0-10009 GCA_028565675.1 Sorex palustris | reverse complement strand
GGAGAGTTTCATGCAAAATGAAATGAGTCAGAAAGAGAGGGAGGGATCGAAGGACTTCACTCATTTGTGGAATATAAAATAACATTATATGAGACGGACAGTAGACACAGGGCCAGGAATATTGCCCCATAGTTGGAATCCTGGTTCATGAGCTGGGGGAGAAGGCAGCTACAATAAAGAAGGGCTCACTAAGTCAATGATAGTTGGAGGAATCGTTTGGGTTGGGAGATGTGTGCTGAAAGATAAAGGACATGATAATCTCTCATTATCAATATTGCAAACCATAATGCCCCCAAATAGAGAGGGAGTATGGGGGAAATTGTCTTCCAGGGAGCCAGTGGGAGAGTTGGAAAGAGGGGTATACTGGGGATATTGGTGGTGGAGAATGTGCACTGGTGGAGGGATGGGTGTTTGATTATTGTATGATTGAAACTCAAAAGTGAAACTTGTAACTGTATCTCACAGTGATTCAATAATAAAAATTTTTTTAAATGGGACTACATTGGACCAGGAGTAATACAGTAGTTAGGGTGTATGCCTAGCATGTACCCAACCAGAATTTGATCCCCAGCACTGTAGGATAACATTGGTTTTTCCTTCCTCCCTGGCCACAGGGAGCTTAGGTTTATTGGGTTACACCTATGACAGTGCTCCCGAGGCACTCCCATTCCTCTGTTTATCTTTAATTCCTTCTCTGTGTTCTGCTTCCCCAACCGGTTAATCACCTTTATCCCCAAATCAGACTTGTGATTTATAAAGCCAAATTCATCAGAAATCTCTGAATTTGTATTTGAAAATGAAATATTGCTTTTCTCCTTCCCCTATGTCCTTTGCATAGTTTACTTCAGAGCAGTGTCCTTTTTGTATAGACACAGGAAGACAGCTAATGCTTTGTTTTTGTAACTTGGGAGTCAACTGATCCTGAATTATATTCACTCCTGGGCATCTTTTTACTCAACTTAAGCTTTAGTTGCCCTTAGTTCTTAGCACCCCCAAAGAAGGGTCCAGACAAAGGAACTGGATGGGCAAGTTGTGAGTTACCCTGGCATCAAAACAGTACAGACCAAGTGCCATAATACTTAACTATAAGTTAAGAACACGGTCATTGACAAATTCTGTCATGATCCAAAGAGACACAACTGGACAAGGACTCTGATTAGAGTTAGGAAGGACTCATCTGCCCTGAACACTGTAGTCTGGAATCTATAGTGAGATGTCCCCAGGAGAGCCATCCTTTAATGTATCTCTTCCTGTGTCCATACAAAATGACTAATATTATCAAGAATTAGAATTAAGATGAATGTTTAAATGGTTGTTGGACTAAGGAAAGGAGAAACACAGCCCTGGATGGTATTTCATCTTTAGGTGGGTCATCTTACTGGATGAGAATTTGTCCTAGAAGAAGCTCTCCCTGAGGGAAGGATTGTTGATCGTATGACAACACCTATGTGTAATTGCTACCCCAACCCCTCATGATTTGGGGTATATAACTAAGGCTGTAAGTGTGGGCAAGGGGATGGAGGAGGAATACGGAGCAGGTGAGACTGGAAGGAGGCAGAGGGAGATGAAACTGGAATAAACAGCAACTGATCAACAACTAGCCTAGCCCTTCTTTCCTCTTTATTTCCTCCTTCTACCCACTGCCATTGGCCATCCAGGATGAGGGAAGCGGCCTGATAACACCGAACACAGGTGGTGAGGGAGTTCTGTGGCATCGTACACATGTCTGGTCCTCTTAGAATTCCCCCGGAGGGGCAGGTCCTGTCCCACCACCTGCCCTTTAAGAGCTCCAGCGGTCGCCATTTTCTAGAAACCAGCAAGAAGCACCAGCTCCCACGTGGCCACTATTCAGAGACACACACAGGAATCTCGGACCCGAGCAACTTGCGGCAGTGATTTCTTCAGACCCTAATTATTAAAATCTTAGAATTCCTAGAGCATGTGGCCACAAGAGCAGCCGCGCAACATTATATCCATAACAGGCAATACAAAACACATTGTCTAGCAATTGTATTTTTGTCAGGTATGAGAGGAGGTAGGACTGGTCTTGAAATATCAAAGGTAACTAAAGTAGAGAAGGAATACTTTGCAAATTGTCTGCCACACAGGCAGGGGGAGGTGTGGAATGGGTGTGTTGGGGGGAATACTGGGGATTTGGATGGTGGAAAATGTGCACTGGTGAAGGGATGGGTGTTTGATGGCTGTATGATTAAAGTTCAAACATGAAATTTTTGTTACTGTATCTCACGGTGAATTAATTAAAAAAAAGAAAAAAGAAGAAAAATTCCCAGGGAGGGGAACAAAACTCATGGCTTGCTTCTAACTGGAGAACAGAAGCGTGGATTGTTTTCCACGAGATAACAGAACTGTGGCCTGCTTCTAACTGATGGCATGTGGTAAACAGGAGAGGATAGCTCTTCCATGGCTGAATTTCATCCTAAAAGGCTTTGGCCACCCCACCGCCCATTCTCATCCTCGGGAGCCACCTGTGTCCCCTCACCTCTCCTCCCACAAAGGGACAAGTTTGTTTCCCCTTTTGGAGGAGAATGATCAGAAAAAAACAGAGCTCCAACCCCGGGTGGCTGTCACTCCAGCTGGGCCCTGTCCCTTATCCCCAGCCCAGGGGCTCTCTGAGGTCATTTCTGGTTGGACATACCCACAGTATCTCCTTGTACACAGTGAGACATTCCCATAGTCAGGAGCAAGTGAGAGACTCGGGATTCAAGTTTGGGTATTACCATTTGTAGACTGGCTCCATTTTCCTGCCCCTAAAATGGGGCTACTCTGTTATAGATTACGTGGAGGTAAGGGAGTGAGTTCAGCCACTGGATGGGCCTCTGAGGACATTTTGAGGACTGAGGAGAATATTTAGGATACAGAGAGAGAAGGATAGGGGGGTTAAGGCACTTGCCTTGGATGCTGCTGACCCCAGCTCACATCCCCAGCGGCCCCTGGCACCACCAGGGGTCACCCTGAGCACAGGGCCAGGAACAGCCCCTGAGCACCTCTGAGTTCGTCATGAAAGACTTAACAGGGGCTGGAGCCATAGCACAGTGGGTAGGGTGTTTGCCTTGCACGCGGCAGACCCAGATTCAATTCCCAGCATTCCATATGGCCCTCTGAGCACCACCAGGAGTAATTCCTGAGTGCAGAGCCAGGAGCATCGCCGGGTGTGACCCAAAAAGCAAAAGAAAAAAGAAAAAAAAAAGTCCAACACCCAAACAAACAAAAGTCCTATAAAGGAATATTCAGAAGATGACTGGACAGGCCATTTCTGGGAGGCATCAATTCCAAAAGCCTGCTTGGGGTTCTGAACGCCGATGACCTTGAAATTTCAAGGGGGAGATCAGGGCTCTCGAGTTCCTCTCAACTTCCTTTTCCGACAGCCCAAGCACCCCTCCCGCCCCACCCCCACCCCCAGCCCTCACTTGCCATTTTGGATTAGGGGGTCCCACTGCTGCCGCTGGGTGATATCTCAGCCCCGGATTTATTTTTCCAGCTGCGAGAACTGCTCTGTTTAATCGCTCCCATCCAGCTCCCCGCTGTGATTGAACTGGAGAGCGAGTGTTTGCTTAACACCCGCAATGTCCAGCTCCCATTAAGGAAGAGTGAGGCTGGCGCTGGGACCCCTTCAGCCCACTCCAGAAACTGAGCCGGACAAGCATGGCTGGAGTCTGACCAGAAGAACCACAGGTCTCTCTTGCACCCCGACTCCCACCCGCAGGCCCCCGGGGGGGGGGGACCGCTAGTACCCTCCACCCAGGCGACTCTCGGGGTGTCGTGCCAGGAGGACAGGGTTTCTGGGGTTTCGCCTCCCAGCTACTGTCTCTGAGCCACAGAAATGAAGTGGTCGGAGCAGCTGCGCAGGCTCAGACGCGGGCTCCCTGCAGCCCCCCAGTCTCTGCCTCTGGACAGGATGCTTCGGCCGGAGCCCCAGCCCTCCTGACTGCTCTCACCGGCCTTGTTCCGCTCACTTTCCGACACTCTTTGCTCTCTCTATCACATGTCTTCCTTATTCTCCCTTTATAGCTCTCTCCCCTCTCCCTCCCTCGCCTTCCCCCTCTCTCTCTCTCTCTCTCTCTCTCTCTCTCTCTCTCTCTCTTTCTCCTTCCCTCTCCTCCTCTTCTTCTTTCTTCCTCTTCCTCCTTCTCCCTTTTCCTTCCTCTCTCCCTCCCTCTCTCTCCCTCCTTTCTCCCTCTCCCTCTCTCCCTCTTTACTCATTCTCCCTCTCTCCCTTCCTCTTCTCCCTCACTTTCCCTCCTTCTCTTCCTCTCTATCTTCCTCCTCCTCCCTCTCCCTCCCTCCCTCTCTCTCCTTCTCTGTCCCTCTTTCCACCCCACCCCCATCTCCTTCTCTCCCCTCTCCCAGACTGGTCTTCAGTCCCCGCCTTACTCATGAGCCCCTCTCTTCCTGGGTCCGTGCCCTCCACCAACTGCCAACCTCCCTGGCAATCGGGGCTAAAACTCCTCCTCAAGCCGCAGCTTTGCACCCCACCACACCCCATGGCCCCGGGTCTCCTGAAGAATTCCCTTCCTCCCTGTGGGCACTTCCCAGGGTATGGAGCTGGCCAGCCAGCCAGCCCACTGTCCATGGCGGTACAGGGGCTCTGAATCCAAATGGCACTCACTGCTTTGCACCTTGCCGTCGTGTCTGGAGACTCCTGAGCTCAGAGGCTGGAACCTCAGGCTTCCGAATGCAAAGTGGGAGCTCAACCATCTCCCAGGCCCCTGCCTTTCTGTTTTATTTATTTATTTTTGCTTTTTTGGGTCACACCTGGAGATGCACAGGGGTTAGTCCTGGCTCTGCACTCAGGAATTACTCCTGGTGGTGCTCAGGGGACCATAGGGGATGCTGGGAATCGAACTCGGGTCAGCCGCGTGCAAGGCAAACGCCCCACCCGCTGTGCTATCGCTCCAGCCCCGCCTTTCTGTTTTAGAGGCAGAGAAGCAGACCGAGGTCAAGGACCTAATACCCAGTACTGTCTTTCTGGTGAGGGGTGGGCCACTCCCATATAGACCATGCAGAGGTACTTTTTTTTGTGCTCTTTTTGGGTCACACCCGGTGATGCACAGGGGTTACTCCTGCCTCTGCACTCAAGAATTACTCCTGGCATTGCTCAGGGGACCATATGGGATGCGTGGGATGGAACCCGGGTCGGCCGTGTGCCAGGCAAACGCCCTACCCTCTGTGCCATCACTCCAGCCCCAACAGAGGTACTATTATGAGGCTCTGGAGAAGTGTCAGGAAGCCCGGCCTCTATCTGCCCACCTGCAAAATGGGGCCAACTGAGGCAATGACATGAAATAGGACCCCAGGTGGGGGGGGTCAGGGGGCCTGGCACAGGCTGGGACAGTGAGTGTTGGGGGTGGGGGGTGGGTGAGTTGAATGACCTCTGGGATCAATGATGACTCCTGGGAGGGAGGTACCACGTGTAGCTCCTGCCAAGGGGCTGTGTTTCCCTCCCCCCCGGACTGGTAGTGCGTTCCAGGGCCCTCTAGCCTCCCTGCCAGCTCCTCCTTCACCTCCACCCCTGCAGCCCCCCTCTCCAGCGCCCTTCCCTGCCCAGCCCACCACGCGGGGACCCCGAGGCCCGGGTTCAAAGGGCTCCCCCATGGCTCCCGCCACGGACACAATAGCCCATTCCCCACGGACCCCAGGCCCGGCCAAGAGAAGAAAGGGCAGGCAGGAGATCAAACGGGGGCTGAATGGAAGACAGCGGAGACAGCGGCGGAGGGGCGCGATGGAGCGGCGGGGGTAATGACTTCCATCCAAGTCCCTTCCCATAAACCCGCAGCCCTTTGAAGCCCGCGTTCCTTTAATAAAACGCGCGATTATTAATGGCCCGAGCGGAGCTTTCTGGGCAGGACAATCGCCGCCTCCCCGGGGCCCGCGCCTGGGAAAGCACTCAGTGGCCGGGCGGATGTCGCCAGATGCCAGCGCCTAGGGGCCCTCCGGGGGCCGGGGAGTGGGGTGGCGGCGGTGGCCGGGACACCCGCAGGCCCACCAGGACTGGGGGCTGGTCTCTTCTCCCACTGACCAGGCCCTGCAGGGCCAAGAGTTGTCGGCTTTTCCAACAACGCTGTCCATGTTCTCCTGTGCGCAGGGCTGAGAGCATGAGTGGGCACCACGGGGTGGGTGGGTGGGCTTGGAGGAGTTCATGACAGGTACAGGAGAGAGGACGGAGGAGACCCGAGCCCAGGGGACCGGTCCAGGCTCTCTCCCACATGGCCACACTGCCTCTGAGGCCCTTCCCGGGCTCCTCCCTCTCTCTCTCCCCACACTGCTTCCTCCTGGCTCATACCCCCCAGAGCTGTTCAAGACCCTTCATTGATTGCCTCTTGTCCCCTAGACCATCCCAGCCACCTCCAAGAATTATCTAGTCATGCCCATGGAGGTCGGCCACTACCCAGACCCAGCACTGTCCTCCAGTCCCTCCTGCGGTGAGAGAATATCTCCTTCGGGAACACCCATGCACTTTGAAGCCTCCAATCCAGGAAGGAGGCTGGAAACTAGCTGGGTGCCATGTCCAGATCTGACGGTGGCCCTCCAAAGCTTCCCTTGGCCCCTCAGCACCCAAAGGGCACAACTCACAACTTTCTGGCATCATTGAATTACACAGACCCAAGCAGAAAGACTGTGTGTGTGTGTGTGTGTGTGTGTGTGTGTGTGTGTGTGTGTGTTGTGTCATCTCCTGTACCCCCTCCTCCTGGGCAGAGAGTCCTCAAGCAGAAGTTATCCTTTCTCCAAAACCAACATCCACCTTGGGATGAACTTTGGCTGAGGTGTGCTGGTGAGTAGGGAGCTCGGAACTCATGCGGTGAAAGAGAAGAGCAGGCCCACCCCCACCCCCTCCAGCCAGGACCTCCCTGGGCTTCCGTTTCACCATCTCTCAGATGAGAGGGTTGGGCTGCTGGAGGCCTCGGAAGGGTGGGGCCCCTCTAAATCACATTAAAGCCTCCGAGTGTGTCTGGGGTGAGGGTGAATTTCTGGAGAAAAGAGTTCTTGGGACCAGGGACAGACTGTCCCCAAGATGAGCCTAAGAGACGGGCTGATGACTTTGAATGGAAGGGAATTAAGGGACAGAAGAGTGTAGAGTGACCATCTCGCACTCGAAAAACAGGAAATCAGTGCAGTGGGAGGTAGGGATTGCCAAGTGCCCTCACACTCAAGAGGGCGGCCCCAGTCCTCTAGTTCCAAGGCAACGGCGGATGAAACCTGCAGAGACCCCCCTTTCTTGGAACTACTAAGATCTCCTTCTGCTGTGTGGTCCCCTTGCTGCAGAAGGAGGGACAGGTGACCAGCTCAGTCATCCTCTTCATGGTCTCCATTTGTGCATCACTCGCCTTGGTGCTTCCTGCGCTGAGCCCCTGAGCTCAGTGTCACCTGGAGGGCTTGTGGGCTGGTGGTCTCCCTCCTTCACAGCTTTATTGGAGGGACTGGGATTCTCCTTCCCAAGCACTTGGCCCCAAGATGTGGGCTTGGAGCTGGGCAGTCTCTGAGTGGTCTGACATGCATGAATTGGGGGCCCAGAGGTCGCCCATTGCTTCCTCAAGTTTGGGTCGGGAAGACCCCTCTGGATGCCTCTCAAGAATGGAAAGAGGCGGGGCTGGAGTGATAGCACAGCAGGTAAGGCGTTTGCCTTGCACACAGCCAACCCAGGTTCGATTCCCAACATCCCATAGGGTCTCCTGACCACCGCCAAGAGTAATTCCTGAGTGGAGAGTCAGAAATAACCCCTGAGCATCACCTGGTGTGACCCAAAAAGAAAAAAAAAAGAATGGAAAGAACATGAATGCCAGCAACACCAACATTTCTCCTGGGGAAGGGCCTTCGCCACCCCTTCAACACTGCTCTACTCAATCACTTCCTCCTGGAAGAGATACCACCTGTTCCTGTCCCTGCCTCGTAGTTCCTGCGCTGGAGCCTGGGGTTTGTGGGAGAACTGGTACCACTTCCCAACCAGCCCGCTCACAGTGGCATTTGGGGAGAATCACTCATCACAGCCCAGGGACCCCTCTCCAGCTCAGCCACCCACTGGGGTACGGCTGGAGGTAGGGAGGAGCCAGGCAGTGGAGACAGAACAAAGGAATGAAATCCAAAAGGCCAAGGATGGAGCAATGTGGCCCAGAGGCCTTCCAGGCCCTTGCTGTCCTGGTGGAGCATTGAGCTCCAGACTGTGGTCAAGGGGTGGCAGCTGCTGCCTGGTCCAGCCAGCCCCGGTGAGAGCCAACTGCTGCCCGCCAAATTTCCATGACATTTTCCATGACGTCACAGGCAGCCAGGGCAGGGATATAGCTTCGTCCTCTTCCTTCTAGCCTAATATGCTATCCGGACCTCTAGGCCACGGAACACATCGCCATGGAAAGTTGCCAGGAGTGTAAGAAGTAGCCAACGGCTGCCCCACATGGGAAAAGCCCAAATCTTTGACCATGGAGGGATGGTTAGACCAGTTGCATCATGATACGCTCATCCATGTAAAGGGGTCCTGAAGAATGGCTCTAGTCTTTCTTCTTCCGACTCATTCCACTAAGTGTGACCCTCTTCAGGTTGTAGCCACAAAGCACAATTTCATCTTTTCTCCTCATTAGACTGTATGCAAGAAATTGGCAACATTGGTTTACAGGATTTATGTGTGAGGGGGCCAAGCTCCTATTTCTTTAAAATGCTTCCTACCGCGTCATTCCCACCACCCAACACTTAATACCCACCCCTATAAACAGTCCCTTAGACCCTCTCCCCTCCAATGCTTCTTGTGCTCAAGTAATCTCTGTTCTGCTTTCTGACCCTAAGGATTGGTTTCTGTTTGACTTTATCTGTCTCTGGACACTGCTTCATTCTGTTTCATATCTGTGTGAAAATATCTTAGATTTGATGTTTTCATCTTCTTCTGACTCATTCACTAAGTGTGACCCCCTCCAGCTCTGTACAGGTTGTAGTCGAAAAGCACGATTTCATCTTTCCTCCTAACTGAACTGTATTCCATTGTGTTTCTTTATGCTGCTGTATCTTTCTCTACTTACCTGTCACTGGACAGTGAGGCTGTTTCCAAATCTGAGCTATTGCACCAAATACATAAACATGGACACACTTGAAAACCATGTTATCACAGCAATAATAAGAGAAAATTTCAAAAATATATCCTAGCGATTGTGCATAGTGCTGCCATGGTAAGACACACATATCAAATGAGTGTTTGTTTTTGGTTTTATTCTCTTGGTGTTCTTTGGATAGATATCCAGAAGCAGAATTTCTGTATTGTTGGTGCATTTTGAGAAATCTTTTATACTGTGAGAGGTGAGACCACCTTCCATTCCTCTCACCCCCGTCCAGGACTCATCTCTGGCATTTTTGCTGCGGGAAAGTCTCATTGGTATGAGGTGATCCCTCGCTGTCATTCGAATGTGCATTTTCCTGACAGCAAGTAATCAGTGGCATTTCCCCCCCACGTGTCTGTTGCCCATCTGCCTGTTTTCCTTGGGAATGTATCTGTTCAGTTTTCCCCCTAGTGTTTTCAGAGTGTTGCTCAGAAATGTGCTTTCCCTATCCTAGATACTAACCATTTGTCAGCTGTACGACGAGTGAATATTTTATCCCATGAGAGGGTGTCTTGCTTATTTATTAATAAATTGGTGCATTTCATTAATGTTATTATAGTTTAGGTTATGTGGTTGCAACAATAGTGTTAACTTTTACGGGTTTTGGTGTACAAAGTTCCTGCTCCTTCACCACCACCAATGTGTCCAGCTCCAGCGACGGCTGTTCTTATGTCATCTGCCTCTTCCTTCTTTTTTTTAAATTTTTTAAAATTTTTTAAATTTTTATTAGTGAGACACCATGAGGTACAGTTATAGACTTACAAATTTTGTGCTTGGGTTTCAGTTTTATAATGATCAAATACCCATCCCTCCACCAGTCCCCATTTCCCACCACCATGGAGCCCAGTATCCCTCCCACCCTCCATCCCCCCATCCCACCCTGTCTCTGTGGCAGGGCATTCCCCTCTGTTCTC
>JAOXYA010146473.1:0-10009 GCA_028565675.1 Sorex palustris | reverse complement strand
ATAACTGAAACCCAAGCACAAAAATTTTTAAGTCTACCACTGTACCTCATGGTGTTTCACTAATAAAAATTAAAAAATAAAAAAGAAAGTAAGAAAAAGAAAGTCCATATGAGAGGAGAACAGGAGCTGGCGAGCTTCCAGCTACGGTCGGGCCCAATCAGCCCAGGCTCCGTGGTCAGAACCATCAGAGGTACAGCCCCTGGACTGAAGATGCAGTCAGAGGAGGCAACAGGCAAGCTGTGCCCCGGCATCCTGAGCCCTGAGGTCACGGCCAAAGGCGCCTGCAACCCGTGTAACTCCATCAGCCTTGGGGCTGGAGCGACAGCACAGTGGGGAGGGCGTTTGCCTGCACGCGGCCGACCCGGGTTCGATTCCCAGCACCTCATAGTAGGGTCCCCCGAGCACCGCCAGGAGTCATTCCTGAGTGCATAAGCCAGGAGGAACCCCTGAGTATCGCTGGGTGTGACCAAAAAAATAAACAAGAAGGAAATAATTCCAGCTGTCTTAAACTCACTCTGGCAAGGGCCAGAGGAAGCCCAGGACAGGGCACAGGGCCCGGGAGCCGCTCAGAAGCCCCAGACACCATCTTCAGAGTCAGCCTCGGGCGTCGATGCCCCGACACGTTCTGGCTCTAGGCTCAGGTTCCACTTCCCGCCGCACCGCCCACTCGCGCTCCAGCACTGGCACGGTACGGAAGCTGGTACCTTCAGCATGAGCTGGGCCATTTCCCGGAGCTTCTCGGGCGTGTAGTACTGCCGGTGCAGCAGCGGGTGGTTGGCCATCTTGCGCAGCTGCATCATGACGTTGCACATCTCGGTGTTCTTCTCTGCGGCCCAGAGAGCGGGAGAAGAGAGAATCAGGCCGACAGCGTTGCTGAGATACAGCCTAACTTTAAAAAAAGCCTGAAAACTGCCTCTACCAATCACAACCGCTGCTGAAATGAGCAGACCCAGCGACGGTCTTATGAATAAACAAAATGCAGACACACGACGGGACTACACTTTTTTTTGCATGCAAACGTGAGAATCGAGATCGTACCCAGGTTGTTGATGGACTTTTTCATCCTGTTGAAAAGACTCAGGTACAGCTGCTCCTGCTTCTCAGACATTGCACACAGCTCAATCCGATCTTTCTTGGGCGGCAGTTGCTTGAGGACCTACGGGAAGAAAGCAGTTCATCACCAAGCTCAAGCGAAGATAAAACGGGCTTTGAAAGCACAGGGACAATAACAATCTCAAAAATGCACACGTTTTACCTCTTCTTTTACTCTTCTCAGAATAAACGGCTTTATGATCTGTTTTGCGTGTGCTATTCTCTCCTTTTCGTATATACTCTGCTCGTCGGCGGATTTCTAAGTGAAAAAAGAATATATTCTTTTAGAAACTTGATTTAGATCATCGTTACAGGGTTACACACCACGAAAGCCTCAGGACCAGAATCTGAGTTTCTTACTACACACAGTGAATTCATCCCAAACGAACTTGAACTTCCCATTTGAATTCGGGGCGGTGACTTCCGTAGAGCTCCACACAGGTTGGGGGTCTGGACAGGCACATCATGATGGGCTCTGGAATAACGCCCAGAGCCCTGCAGGCTGGCGTGAGAGGGGCTGCCGGGAGGGGGGCAGGCGGGAAGCCACACACACTCACAGGAAATCTGGCCCTTGAAATACGGTCATTCCAGCCCATCAGGGAAACGGAGGCTTATCTGACACTGGCAGAGCCAGACCTGCCAGACCCGCCAGAGGCGACCCGAGCCGTTTCACAGCTCACAGCTGCACCTCGTTGAGGGAGCGAAGTGGAAGGGCTCATTCCCAGTGGAGGATGTCACAGCAGTTCTTGCGAAATGCACGTTATTGGGGTCGAGATCAACCATCGGCTTAAGCACTGCACACCCAATTTGGGAATTACTCGAAACTGTCAGGTACTTTCCTAACAGGGCGAAAACTCACCACGCTTTTCCTCTAAACAGAATTCACTTATACTGACTTCCACTGACTGACTGACTTTGGTTTTGCCGCCATGCCCAGCAGTGCTCGGGGCTTACTCCCGGCTCTGCACGCAGGGATCACTCCTGGCTGAGCCTGGGGAAAATATGGGCTGCCGGGGATGGAACCAGGGGGCTGTGTGCAAGGCCGGCCTGCTCTCCTGTGGCGCTGGCCCCTGGGCGAACTTCCAGAGATCGCTTCTCTCCTCTCTACACACTCGCACTTCTGAATACACAATCCTCTGGGCCAGCAGGCACCTGGGTTTGATCCCAGCATCCCACCTGTTCCCGAGACCTGCCAGGAGTGATCCCTGAGCACCGAGCCAAGGAATCATTCTCAAGCACACGGGGTGTGGCCCGAAAACTAATATGTATTCCCTCCTTGTAAACGTTTTCCGGATATTCTAGTTTTACCCAGTTCTACAGTGTACTCCTAAGGAAATGCTGCCTATTTACCCGGCCAATTTTCCAAAGAGCATCAGTCAACGTCTCCCACGTGCTGTACATGGAGATAGGTCACAGAGTATACAATGCCGTTCTCCAGGAAGCTCCGGCATCAGAAACAAAACTCCCAGGGGCTGGAGCAATAGCACAGCGGGGAGGGCGTTTAAATGCCTTGCACGTGGCCGACCCAGGTTCGATTCCCAGCACCCCACATGGTCCCCTGAGCACCGCCAGGAGTAATTCCTGAGTGCAGAGCCAGGAGGAACCCCTGTGCATCGCTGAGTGTGACCAAAAAAGCTAAAAAAAAAAAAAGTTTTAAATAAAAGAGGGGCTGGAGCAATAGCACAGCCGGGAGGGCGTTTGCCTTGCACGCGGCCGACCCGGGTTCAATTCCCAGCATCCCACATGGTCCTCCGAGCACCACCAGGGGTAATTCCTGAGCGCAGAGCCAGAAGCAACCCCTGAGCATCGCCAGGTGTGACCCAAAAAGCAGAATGAATGAATGAATGAATAAATAAATAAATAAATAAATAAAAAGGAAACAGAACTCCCAGAGAGTAAGTCTCTCCCCCTGGTGCCTGGCCACTCGCCAACTCACGCAGCCCCAGCGATCACCGACCGGCGGCCCCGAGGCGAGGCCAAGGCCAGCAGCCGCGCCAGGGAGGACCGGGGAGACGGGGCGCGAGGGCGAGCGAGGCGCGGGGCGGGCCTTTTACCGTCTTGGAGGAGAACATCCTGCGGATCTCGCCGGTGCTGCTGCTGAACATGTGGGGCATGACGAAGTTGAGCAACGACATGAGCTCCAGCAGGTTGTTCTGGACGGGCGTCCCCGTGAGCAGCAGGCGGTTGCTGGCCTGCGGACAGAGCGGGAGGGGGTCGGCGCTCTGGTCCCGCTCGAACCCAGAGCCGCCGCCTTCTCCTCGACTTCCGCCAGCGCCGGAGAAAAGCTCCGGGTGGCTGGGAAGGAAGGAGCCTGCGAGGGGAGACGGAGTTCCGGGAGGTGGGACTGCGCTGCCCCGCCCCGGGGGCCCTCCAAGGGGACACCGCCAGGGGGGGCACGCCGCACACCCCGGCAGATCTCGGCCCCATCACTCGTGAGGCCATGGAGATACACTGCACTCGGTGATTACAAAGTTATTATTATAAGACGCTGTTGGTTCTATATTTGGCTTTACTACTCGTTTTTTTTAACCGAATCACCATTGAGATACACAGCTACAAAGTAGTCAAAGTAGTTCGTGATTGGGGGTGGGGGGGAGAGAGAGAGAGAGAGAGAGAGAGAGAGAGAGAGAGAGAGATAGGATGCCCCAACACCCGTCCCCTCACCAGTGCACATTTCCCACCACCAATGTCCCCAGGTTTCCTCCTGCCGCCACCCCATCCCCCACCCTCCTGCCTCGACGGCAGGCACTTTTTATCCCTCCCTCTCTCCCTGCCCCGCCCCTTCTGGACACTGTGGGTTGCAGTTCAGGTAGAGCGGGTTATCATGTATAAACACAAACAAACACTGTCCTCCCGTTGTTCATCGATTTGCTCGAGCGGGCCCAGTAACGTCTTCATTGGAGACTTTTGTTGTTACTGTGTTTGGCATATCCAATACATCACAGGGAGCTTGCCAGGCTCTGCCGTGCGGGCGAGAGACTCTCTGAGAGTCTTGCCGGGCTCTCTGAGAGGGAGGGAGGAATCGAACCCAGCTCGGCCGGGCTGGCTGCGTGCAAGGCAAACGCCCTACCGTGGTGCTATTGCTCCAGCCCTATTGTGTATCCCCACTTTCAGAATTGAGTGCAAAGCAGGTTTTATAATTTTAAGGGTCAAGGAAAAGAGAGAACCGCCCCCCACCCCCACCCCCACCCCACCAGGCCCAACAAAAGAAAAAGGGAAAACAGAAAGAGCACGTGGCAGGTGTTGGAGGGCTCACAGCCATCATCGGAGATAGGGACGGGCTGAGCCCGGGAGAGGCACCGGCTGACACGGAGGACTGGGACGGCGCAATGACCTGAAGTTCTACCGAGACTGGGAGGATTCACCAAACACTCTTACGTTGATCGTCATCAGATGCTGGTAGCGGATGGAGCCCATGTTTTTCAGCATGTGGCCCTCGTCAAAAATCGCATAATTCAGTTTCAGCCTTCGGAACAGACTCCGGTCATCGGAACTGCTGATGGCACAGTTGTACCTGCCACCAGAAACACACAGAAGCACCTCTAAGGTCGATACTGCTAAATACTTGCTAAATTCCTTATTTATACATTTCTAAATGTCAGTGCCAAAGACGCCACTCTACACAGCTCATGTTCAGATGCCAAATTGGACCCCAGTTTCTCGGGCAGAATCACGAGAGTTTCTATATGAGAGTTAGGTAACATTTAAAAGTTGCAATTAATCAAGAGAACTTTCACCTAGAGAATAACAGTAATTTGCAACTGTTACATTTTATTTCTGCGCCTTCTAGTATGTTTTGGCTGAGTGCAAGGCAGGCTCCCTACCAGCTATACCTGTCTCCAGTCTGGACTGATTTTTTAATCCAATCACCGTGATACACAGTCACAAAACTGTTCATATTTGGTTTTCAGTCACACAATGTTCCACACGCACCTGCCCACCGGTGCCCATCTCCTCCAGCAAGGTCCCCGTTTCCCTCCGTCCTGCCCTCACTCCACAAGCCCGCCCAGACTGATGGCAGACACTTCCTGGATGAATTATTCTAATCATGGCCAATCAACACAGTCAATGGAGAGAAGCAAGAACCAAACGCTGCGTAAATGTGAAGTGTGAAATGAAACTGCACAGGAACTGCGGCACAGCCTAAGAATCCTTTCCTGCCGGAAGATGCTAAATCTGCCAGAAGGTTGCCGCCAAAGGACGATTCGTGTATTCAAACCCGCCGTTTCAAAACTGCTGCAGAGAAATACAGCGCGCAGGGTGCTCGCCCTGTGTGCAGCCGACCGGGGTTCGATCCCTGGCACCCTACATGGTCCCCTGAGCACCACCAGGAGTGATTTCTGAGTGCAGAGCCAGGAGTATCCCCTGAGCATTGCTGGGCGTGCAGAGCCAGAAGGAACCTCTGAGCATTTTGACCCGCTTTTTGGGTCAAAAGCAAACTAAACAAATAAAAAAAAAAACACAACCCCAAAATCCCTGTTGTTTCTATGTTTAATTCTACCTAAATTTTTTTCATTTGAGAATGAGTTGTCAACGAGATTAATACATAACTTACAGGTTAGAAGTAGTATATTGTTGTGTTTTTTTTAATTTTTTTGCTTTTTGGGTCACACCTGGCGTTGCACAGGGTTTCCTCCTGGCTCTGCACTCAGGAATTACTCCTGGCGGTGCTCAGGGGACCATCTGGGGTGCTGGGAATCGAACCCGGGTCGGCTGTATGCAAGGCAAATGCCCTACCCGCTGGCTCCAGCCCCAAGAAGTAGTATAATGTTAAAAATATTTTACAAAATGTTATAAAAAATCTTTCAGTGGGATATTTAAAATTTTGCTTTGGCCTACCTGAGAAATCATCCTATGTGATGAGTCATCTGATTTTTGGGGGGAGGACCATGCCTGGTGGCAGTCAGGGCTCCCTCTGGGGATGGGGCTCCTGGGGCAGGAGCTGGGCAGACCTGGGCGCAGTCCTGGTGCCCCAGACGGCCCCGAGCCTCCCAGGAGCGATTCCCGAGTGCAGAACTGAACTGGGTGTGACCCCAAAACAAACAAAAACCCTTACTATTTCTGAAGTCACGTGTCAAGCTAGAAAACGCCCGACCGCCCACGTGCTACTTTCTCACAGACGGACCCTCCGCCCGACAGGCCGAGTGCACAGTTATTTCCGAGCCTCCTCCTCGGCACTTACGTGGTCACGATGACGTTGTACTCCTCGTATTTACTGTGGATGTTGTACCTGATTTGCTTCCGTTCCTCTTGGGAACCTAGGGCCAAAGAGCAACACGCACACGTTGATGGGCCCACTGAGTCCCGTGGCCACGTGGACCGAGCGTCCCAGCCGCCCCTGCCCGCTCTCACCATAGTAGCAGAGCACCTTCAGCGCTGGGCACCAGAGCTTCACCTCCCGGAGCCAGTTATCTGGGGACAAACACAGGCCTCGAGTCTGCCGCCAGCCGGTGCTCAGCGAACCGTCGCCGAGGGCGACAGACTCAGAAACAACAGAGACAGGACGGAGCTTTGAAATCAGGCTTCAGGATTTCCCTGCAGCCGGTGGAAAGGACAGAACTGGAGACAGCAGGGGGTGGGGAGCAGGGACCACCCTCGCATGCACAGGCAGGGACCGCTCCTGGCTGAGGGCTCTGGGGGGACCTGCAGCCACACCCAGGGGCACTCAGGGCCACAGACGGTGCAGGCATGAAACCAGCACCAGCCACGCAGGAGGCCAGGGCGAAACCCAACCCTCACGGCCCCTCCGGCCCCGGGAAGGGCGGTTTCTAAGGTCATGTTCAGATCAATATTGCTTATCAGTCTACAAAGAAGAAAATGAAGTGGTATCTTTCATCGGGGATGGATTGCTCCTCTCTCAATGAAAGTTCAATCACGAATTTAAAAGCATTTTATCTTGAACTATCACAAGCCACTTAAGTGCTATGAAAACAAGCAATCTTCCCAAAATGGTCCTTGATCTATAATGATTTTAAAGTGGAAAGACTAACAGTTAAGGTGTTTTCTTATAAAGGACTGACAGTAAAATCAAACACAGAGAGACAAAGAGGGAGAAAGTAGGAAGACCACAGAAATTAATATTCACCTCTACAAAGTAAAAAATCTCTCTCTCTCTCTCTCTCGCTCTCTCTCTCTCTCTTTCACACACACACACACACACAGAGTTTTTCCTCTTCCATACACAGTCAGTACACAGTCAGGTCCAATATAGCTATGGGAACTTCTACACACCTATGGTTGAGGCCGGCACTACGATCAAATGAGGCCCTTTATTACCCTCTTGGTAGAGGTACGCCAGGAATGCAATGGCTTGAATAGTTTTTCCTAGGCCCTAGAATTGAACATTTAAAAGAAATTACATAAAATCATAAAATTAAAAATCAGAAATAAAAAAACACAAAGGTGTAGGATAACACTCTTTTGTCCTTCCTCAGGTAGCCTGACAAACCTAAGCTACCTGAGGAAGGACAAAAGAGTGTTATCCTACACAAAGGATCGTTTTTTTTTTCCTGTTCTCCACAATGCAAGTTATGAGGACTTCAACCAGAAGAATTACTGTATCTTCAAAGGCAGATCAAAATCCATCACAATCTTCAAATAACACGACTTCATTAATGGCGGTGGTGGAGGGGATCTTCCTAGCAAACTCTGACACACATCGACAAGACAGAACTCTGCATGGCAAAACTGACCGATTGCTGACTTCCTTTACACAAACATCCACGAGGTCCTGAACGGGCCGGATATGCGCCTGCTCCACGCCCCACCCGCTCTCCCCCTAAGAATACGTCCGGCAGCGTTATGCATCCGGGCCTAAAAATACAGGTGGGAACAGGTGGGAATGCTGAGAGTCGGTGAGTCATTCTGACGGCCAGAGGCCGTCGTACGGCAAATAAAATCCCACCAGCAGGAGGCCGGGAAAGCAGCTGGTTGCCGACCTGGCCGACATGTGCGGGCACAGGTGCTGCCCCCTGACCTCGCATCTCACCCACCCAACCGGAACTCTCAGCGCGCGACAGGTGGGGTCAGGGCTGGGGGGCTGGGAAAGGGTCAGGGCACGAGAAGTTGGGTCTGGGGCTGCTGGCAGGAGGCCCTCACCGGGGGACAGGTCACTCAGCCGAACGCACGTCCCCGCGAGGAAACGTCACCGATAAAGCGTTTCTCCGTGGACTGAGCGGCCCCTCACAGCCCGTCCCCGGCCTCACTGTGCGCTGGCCTGCAGAGAGGTCACCCGCAGGGGGACCAGGCTTTAGGGAGGCCCCAGGGAGGGGGCGGGGGCTGAGCGCGAGCACAGCGGGGAGGGGTTTGCTTTGCTGGGCGTTCGCCAAACACGTGGCCGACCAGGGTTAGTCCCAGCATCCCAGCTGGTCTCCCCAACTCCCCAGGGGTGACTCCTGAGGCAGAGCCAGAGAGACACCTGAGCATTACCAGGTGCGGCCCCAGACAAAAAGCAAAAACGTAACTGGCTACATCTGACTCTCCTGGACGAGAAGGTCAGCCAGGAAAGGTCAAACCAGCCACGAAAGCGGTTACGTCCCCAATTCAATCAAGGGAATAGTCTGTATTCCAGATCCCCAATTTTAAGAATTTTGAAATCCTGCATCTATGATTCACCTTTGATCGAATAAATATCTTGAATGTAAAGAATCACATGGAAAACCACTAGGAGTGGTTTTCAAGTCCACTAGGAGTCCATTTTAAAACTGGGTTCCCTAGTTTTGCAAATTCCATTCTGGAACTCTGAAACACAACATAAAACTTCCATGTCCAGTAATTATCGATTGAAAATGAGACACTTTTAATATGACTTCAAAAGGAACAGTGAGAGAAAGGAAGGGAAGGTCAAGGTCAAGTTTTTATACAACTGTACCTGAAGTATTAGGTGGCGAATTCCCTAAATCTAGCATCAAACGAATGTGCTTTGGGAACAAAAATTCAGAGACATTTAATGGAAGTTCAGCGATGACGTAGGCTGCTGTGATAAATGCGTGAATTTACCAACAATGCTGCTTATCTGCAATGAACGTGACGGAGTATTACAGGAAAGGCCTGTTACAAAACACGTCACTCGGTATTCATAAATACTAAAAGTATATAGATATTAAACTGTACACAGCTCCTACAAAAAATGTGCCAAAAAAACAACGAAGATATACCTAAACCCTAAAAAGAGAGACACCGAAATTTACCTGTTTTAAGAGGGCAGCATTTTGGTGATTTTTAAAACTTACTTGAGAAAATAGTATCGTGTAATGTCTCATTTTTAAAAACAGTGATTTGACAGAACCACAGCGTGAGAAAGCTAGAGGAAAGAGAACACGCCATGGCACCGAATTGGAAACTCGAGGTTTGTGGGTGATTTTCGTTTTTCAATCCAAGAGCAAGGCTGTCCTTCACGGTAAACCCTAGACGACCACTCACCATTTCATCCGCCAGAATGCCGTTCAGCCCGTGCTTATGCACCAGCGCCAGCCAGTTCAGACCGACCTTCTGGTAGGGTTTGAGTGACAGGCTGCAGAGAGAGAGTCGGCGACATTAAGGTTATACTCCAGAAGCTGCCCTGAGTTTTCTGACATCAGCTCAGGTTAACAAAACCTAAAAGGGGCTGGAGCGACAGCACGGCGGGGAGGGCGTTTGCCTTGCACGCGGCTGACCCGGGTTTGAATTCCAGCATCCCAGATGGTCCCCTGAGCACCGCCAGGAGTAATTCCGGAGTGCAGAGCCAGGAGTCAGCCCTGAACATCGCCGGGTGTGACCCAAAAAGAAAAAAAAATCCACAAAGGCTAGGTGACCTCTGTGTCCTCTCACCTCTGTTACAAGCGATTTACACTTAAGGGAATCACTGTAGCACTGTCCTCCCGTTGTTCATCGATTTGCTCGAGCGGGCCCAGTAACGTCTCCATTGGAGACTTTGTTG
>JAOXYA010146464.1:0-10009 GCA_028565675.1 Sorex palustris | reverse complement strand
GGGAGGGAGGGAGGGAGGAAGGAAGGAAGGAAGGAAGGAAGGAAGGAAGGAAGGAAGGAAGGAAGGAAGGAAGGGAGAAGAAGGAAGACCCACAGACGCAATTAAAATCCACTATTCCTAGGACGAATAAAAAAGCTCAAATCCCATCTCTGGAAAGAAATGTGCTCAGTACACAGACAGTAGGGTTGTCATGGAAGGGGCCAGGGCATCCCCCAAGCCCGCCCCTGTCCTGCCCCTGGACAATGCGCTGGACAGTGACCCCAGACTAGCCACCAGGACGGTCTCGGCGCCCCGCCGCGCACTGCCGCTAGGGGGCACCAGTCAGGCTGCCAGGCGACAGGTTCGGCCGCAGCCACCGCCAGATGCAGACCTCGACGCTTGCAACGCTCCTGACTGTCGGGGCGTGGGGAGGGGCCTCTCCGCCCGCGGTCAGCGGCAAATGGCGAGTCCAGCGTCTGACGGCATTCAGAGCGGCGGGGGACAGCGGCGAGAGGGCGCTCCGCATGGACAGAGCAGCGTGTAGGGGGCCCGGCGTGGTCAGCAGGGATTGCAGCGCAGAGTGCGCCCTGTGTGGACAGCAGCAGGGACCGAGCAGCGCAGAGGGCGCCTGGCGTGGTCAGCGGCAGGGACAGAGCGGCAGGGACAGAGCAGGGCAGAGGCCACCCTGCGTGGTCAGCAGCGGTGGAAACCCGGACACAGCCCCTCTCGGCTCCGCCCCCAGACGGGAGCGGGCAGCCTTGGAGAAGTCGGCCCCGTGGACTGGCCAGGCGGCCTCTGCTCGCGAGGCCGGATCCCAGTCCATGGAGTCGGGGCGGGAGGGCTGAGTCCAGCGGGTCAGCCCTGGGCAAGCCCAAGCTCAGGCCCAGAGCGAGGATGCCAGGTGGGGCCCACCCCTCCATGTCCAGGTTCTGGGCCCTGGGCCTCTGCTCAGAGCCCCAGGATGGGCGGTGGCCGCCACAGCAGTGACCGGGCCGGGCTAGAGGGTCGCTGGGCGCCTGCCCACGCAGAGGCCACTCAGGGAGGAGCCAGTCTGGGGCCACGTGGCAGCCCCCGGCCCAGGCACAGTACAGGCCCCGCCCCACCGGCCACGCCTGGTCCTCATTGGCCCGGCGTGGATCATGTGCCCAATCCTGAGCCAACCCCTGAGGACCCGCGGAAAGGCTGATTGGTCGGGAGCCCACGCGGAGGCGGGTCGCAGAAAGTCAGCCACGCCCAGAACACACAGCTCCAAAATTGGGGTAGAGGCTCCCCGCAGGAAACGCGCAGGACCTGGGGGGAGGGGGAGGGGGGCGAGACCGCAGACACCCGGGTCCAGGGAGGGCGGCGGGCAGGGGCGGGAGGGCCGAGCGCGGGCGCGTCTGCTGCGGGCACGGAGCAGCCCTGCGGAGTGCCCGGCCCCACTCGGACCCGGGACAGCAGAGGTGGCCACCGCCTAACGCCTCGGGGCGGCCCTCGGGCAGGGGAGGGTCAGGCTCCTGTCCCCACCCCCGGCTGACTCTCCTGGCAGCATGATACTGACCCCGCTGGGTTCTGTCCACATTCCGGGTGGACGCCACGGGCAGTGGCTAATCCTTCTGTGCTCAGGGAAGTGCCACCACCCAAGCAGAGGGGGCTCTCTGGGTGGGCCCAGCCGGAAGACCCCACAGCACCTGGGAACACGGAGCCGGTCCTGCACAGACACGGGTGCCACGGATGAGGCGGGTCGCACCGCTGACATCCCGTCAGTGTCTGGGTGGCCGGGGATGGCGCCCACTGCTGCAAGTGGCCCCGTTTGCGGGAACAGGAAGGGCCCCAGGCCGCCTCACCTCTCCGTGGCCCCCAGAGAAACAAGGTTTCTAGGCCGTCCCCTTGAGTGCACACACGCACACACATGTGCTCACCTGTGCCTTCACCGGCCCCAGGCAGCCTCTTTTCTGCACGGTGCTCCCGCGCCATGCTCCCTCAGGAATCCTCGCACCAGTGGCCGCCGGCGAGACTCGGGCGCACCCCCCAGCCTCATGTTCTGTCCCCTGCGCCTGCCCCACAGCCCACGGGAGCCCGACACTGCAGGGGAGAGTGGCTGTCCCGGCACAGCGCATGGCAGCAACTGTGACCCAGAGCCAGAGTGTGGCCAGAGCATGTCCGGGGTCCCCGCTTCTGCCCACTGCCCCAGTGCCCCTGAGTTCCTCCCTGTGGGCAGTGGCAACCACCCCTCCCGCACCCCAGTAAAACCATGGAAAGTATAGATGGGGGACAGTAGGGGTGTGTGTGTGTGAGTGTGTGAGTGGTGTGTGTGTGTGTAAAGGGCGTAAGTGTGGAGTGTGTGGGGTGAGGGATGTGAGTGTGAGGTAGGTGTGTGAGGGGTTCGTGGGTGTGATGTGTGTGAGGAGTGTGCATGTGAGTGTGAGGGTATGAGTGTAAGGTTTGTGAGTGTGTGAGGGGTGTATGTGAGGGATGTGAGACTGCGGTGTGTGTGTGTGTGGTAGGTGAATGTGAGGGGTGCGTGAATGAGAGTGTGTGAGAGATGTGTGAGTGTGAGGGGTTTGTCGGAGTCTGAGATATATGAGCATGAGATGTGGGGGGTGTGAGTGCGAGGAGTGTGGGGGGTGTCAGATGTGTGGAAGTGTGAGCTGTGTGTGAGGAGTACGTGAGAGGTGTGTGAGGTGTGTGAGTGTGAGGTGTGTGTGAGGGGTGTAAGTGAAAGAAGTGTGTTTCTGAGGTGTGTGTGATGGGTGTATGCAGTGTGTGAGGGCTACGAGTGACTGCGAGGGGTGTGTGTGAGTGTGAGATATGTGGGGGGGTGAGGGGTGTGTGCGGGTCATGTGAGCGGGTTGTGTGTGAGTCTGAGCGGTGTGTGAGGGGTGTGAGTGTGAGGGATGTGGGCGTGTGTGTGAGAGTAACAGTGCAGAATGATGGTCAAGAATCAAACTACAGGACCCAGAGACGGCACAGCGGCTGGGCATTTGCCTTGCGCAATGATCCAGATTCCATCTCAGCACCAGCGAGGTCCCCAAGCCCGCCAGGAGTGGTCCACAGGACTGAGAAACAAACCACCACGGCCAGGGAATGGTTCAGCCTCAGGCACCTGCCTAAGGCAGCTGCGCCCCAGGTCACACCCAGTCTCCCAAGCCCCCCAGGGCGGCCCGGAGGCCCCCAGCTCTGCAGGGCCCAAACAGGGTTCACCGCTGGGAGGGAGCCCTGTGACTGAATGTGGGCCCCAAATAGTTCTGGCGACCGCGCAGGACTTCTGAGCACAAACAACCAAAGATGCTTCAAAACTGACCAGGCCATGGCCCAGGGGTCTCTGCGGCTCTCTGGGCTGCGTCTCTGGGCTAACTGGGGTCCTGAGTGGGGAAAGGCACAGGGTGCTAAAAGTCCTGTTCTAAGTGACCAGCAAGAAGGCGCAGGGGGCAGAGGACAGAGGCCGGACGGCCGGGGAGGGGCTGGAGGGGCGTCAGCGCCCGCCCCGCTGTGGTTCCTGAAGGGTCTGTGAGCCGGCCCAGCTCCGCTGCAGAGTGGAATAGATCTTCACACACATGTGCGACTATTTTTAAAATGTTACATAAATGCTACTGTAATTACCAAACCCCAGTCATTCAAAAGCATTGCTGAGCGGATGGCAGCGTTTGATCAATGTTTTTCTTCCTCAACCAAGAGATGCAGACCCACCTCTCCTCTCCTTCGGAGGAGCTGGGTGGTTCTTTTTTAACATTAAAGGGGATATTTGCTCTCCACCGACACGTGCCAGCAGAGCTGGCCATGGCAGGTGACTTTGTCTCAGGAAGGGGAACAGGGTTTCATCCATTTCGGCCCGCAGGGGAGAGGCTCAGGCAGCACCCACCCCCAGCCTTGTAAGAAGCAAGCCAGACACCTGGAAGCCAGTGGGCACAGCTGTGTTGCAATAAAACTTTATTGACACAAACAAGGGGCGGGCCAGACTTAGCCCATGCGCCCTCGTTGGCTGGGGCCGTTTAAGGGGTACAGGGAAGCAGCCCGAGGCAGCAGGGGTCAGTGGCAACATGCCGGTCTCTGAAATGCTGTGAGGCTGATGGGGGAAGCCACCTGGCTGACACACAACTTCCGTCCCACATGTGGACTAACCCAAGTGAGCCCACGTGTCCCCCAACACACAGTGAACGAGCCCAGCTGAGCATCAGGCACACGGGACAAGCGGCAGGGGGTCCCACTGAGCCGGTGCTCACTGGGGCAAAGACAGGTTGAGCTAGGGGGAGGGGCTGGACTGGCCACAAGGTCACCCAGGTCACCTGCTGAGCGATGAACACACGCAGCCCCTCCTGCCTTCGGCTCTGTGGTGCTTTGCCGGCCATGACCACGGTCCCTGCACTGGCCGAGCTGTGGGCTCCGCTGTGTACCATGACACCCCGTGACACTCGTGTGACCACCTCACGACACTTTGCAAGTCCCACGTCCCTGCCCATCAGCAGCACAGGACCATGACTCTGTGCCCAGAGAAGCGGGATTCCCCATCCCCAACCTTCCTGCAGGCCGCTGGGAGGAACCCACAGAACCCACCAACGCTGACCACCCAGCGCCGGACACTGACACACTAACCAACGCTGACCGCCCAGTGCCTGGCACAGACGCACCAACCAACACTGACAGCCCAGAACCAGGGACAGACGCACCAACCAATGCTTATCACCCAGGCCAGCACAGACACACCAACCAATGCTGACCACCCAGCGCCCAGCTCGGTGGCCATATCCCGCAGGTCACTGGCGCCCGCTTAGCACGATCGGACAGATGGACTGATGAGCGACACTGTGGCTGGCCTGCAGGCTGCCCCCACCTCACGCTTCTCAGCCCCCACTCGCCCCAAACCCCCTCACCTGCCCTCCGTAGAGTGTCGCCCCTTCTGCCCCTGCCAGCTCCTGCCCTCCTGGGGCCTCTGCAGCCTCCTGGGCACACTGCTCCCTTGAGCACTCTCCCCGCCTGTCCTCTCCCTTGCCCTCTGGTTTTATTGCGCAGGGAGGTTGGGGCCACGCCCAGCAGTGCTCCCGGCTCAGAGAGGGCCTGATAGGCTCGGGGATGGAACTCAGGTCATCTGTGTGCAGGAAGAGCTCTCTCTGGCGCAGCAATAAAGCCATTTTAAAAACCATGTCTGGGACAGTAGCAATATCACGGTGACACTAACACCTGAGCAATTCCTGGCGAAATCATGACATTTCCATCCGCACCAGGCCCCCTACACTCCTCTTCCCAGCCCTGCACCCCTGCCCCATGCCCGGTCGGCAGGGAGCAGGCAGCCCACAGTGGCAGGTGGCCCGGCCAGAGGGAAGGCAGGAAGTGTGGGCTCCAAGGCTGGGCAGAGGCTCGCGGGGCGGGGCTGGCAGCCGTTTTCCTGCCATCCGATGCAGGATCAGCCGAGGGCACTGCACCGGGTCCCCGCACCCCAGGGCACTGCGCAGCGTCCCCGCACCCCCGGGCACTGCGTCGGGCCCCCGCACCCCAGGACACTGTGGCCCAGTCCCGGCACTCCAGGGCACTGCGCAGAGTCCCTGCACCCCAGAGCACTGCGCGAGTCCCCGCACCCCTGGGCCCCTCACCTGCTGCGGGAGATGTTAAGCTTCACCAGGGTAGCTCAGCCTCACGCTGGCGAGCAGCCGGCTCCGAGGCACCGGCGGACCCGGACACTCCATCACCCTCACTAATAAAATACAGCAAATCAAATTGTTCCTATTGATTGTTTATGTAACTATCTCGGGGCGGCTGATCAGTTAGGGAGTGGGGGAGGGGCGCTTGCCTGCATGACCCCAGAGAGGGAGTAGCTGGGGGCACGGGCTGCCCCCCCCATCCTGCCCTGCCACACGTGTCCTGCCGCCCTGGGCCACAGGACAGCCCCGGGCAGCTCCTGGTTCTGTCCCAGGAAGCACCGGCTTTGCCCGCTGACCGGTGGCGGTCACACGTGCTGTGTGCCAGGGGATCTCTGGGATCTCTGAGGCTACAGCTGAGCCTGCGGCCACCACCTCCAAGAAATCTTCCCGCCATCCCTGGCAATCCCTGTCGTGTGGCCTGTCGAGAGAGATGCACAACCTCCTGCCTGGCGCTTCACGACTATCTCTCCATCACAACAACCCCCCTAATGGGCCGCCTTGGGGTCACCAGCTCCAGAGGGTGATGGGAGGAAACTGGGGGAGGGGCTTGGAGGAGGGGACACCCTGACCACGCCCCCAGCTGCACCCTGACCACGCCCCACCAATCCGATTGTGTTCCGGCCACGCCCCCAGCTGCATCACGTCACGCCCCAGCCACGCCCAGCGGCGCCCCTCTGAGCAGATGCCCACAGCACTGGTGGGCTTGGACCCCATTTGGGGACATCTTAAGCCCTCAGCGCCCCTGGGGGCCTTGGCACCCGCCTGCTGTAGAATCAGTCTGGGTCCCCCAAATCCATGAAGGAGAGGTGGGGGGCGGGAGCGGGAGGAGGCTGCAGCTGGAAAGACCCCAGCAAGTCCGCCCAGGGAGCCGCCTCCCCACATGCAGACACAGAGGCCCCAGGACAACTCCCCTGGGGCCCCCCAGAACCCCAACCTACCAGAGTCTGGAGCCCACACTCACCTCCAATTCTGAGAAATAAACGCCTGCAGCCCAAAAGCCCCCCAACACCCAGAGAGGCCCCGGGGTTCACTACACAGAGGGGAAACTGAGTCTAGGGGCTTCCTGAGCCAGAGTCGCACCACCGCCACCCCACAATGCAGGGGCCAGTGCAGGGAGACGAGGCCATGCCCCCGCCCTTCAGCAAGGCCCAATACCCCCAAACACCAAGCGTGCCCTTTGGGCGTCGAGTCTAGAGGGGCCAATGTCCCCCCCTGAAGGAACCTTCTGGACAAAGACCCAGCTCTGCCCTCGAGCACTGCCCAAGTCCGTGTGGCAATCCGGTCCTTGTGCCCTGGTGCTGACACGACAGAGCGGGGAAGGCCACCCCCAGAGGGCAGGCCTGGGTCTTCCATGCGCGGCCCTGTGGCCTCTGCTGACTTTCCCCATCTGAGCAATGGGCACACCCCAGGCTGCCGTGGTCCACGGAGGAACCTCACCAAAACCTGCCAGCGCCCTGGGCACACAGGAAGCCGAGATGAGGACCAGGCTGCACTTACCCTGGACATGCTGGGGACGCAGGCACAGCGGACATCTGTGTGCCCAGGGCCGCCCCTGCATCCCCCACACCAGCCATGCCCACGGAGCCAGCCGCCTGTTGGATTTCTGGGGCTCATAGCTGGGTTTGCATCACAGGTTTGCTGGGGGTGGGGGCGCTGGGGAGGAAGGGAGGGGCCCTACTTAAAGGGGCCACCACCTCCTTTTCAGAAACCACGGCTCAGTGCCCCGAAGCCCCCATCTGAGCCCACCCCCCAGAGCCTCCGGGGGCGTCTCACCCACTCCAGGGCACAGTAGGTTTAGGACTCGGAGTAGGGGCGCCTCGGGCTGTGCGCTGGCCCTGGGGCCTGACCTCTTGCATGGACATCTGTTCTCTGGCCACCCCTCGGGCCCTGCTTAGCGACCAGCCTGGGCAGCTCCCGTGCGGGCAGGGGCCCTGCACACAAGGTCAGAGAGTCCCGATGGGCAGCCGAAGCAGGGAGCAGCCCCCTAAGCCCCCTGTTTCTGCAGGCCGAGAGTGGGCACTGCTGTCTCAGCCCAGTTCCTCCCCCAAACCCCCAGGGCACAGTGTGGGGGGGTGCAGTTGGGCATCTCTAAAGGTGCCCACAGGGAGGCCCCACAGGCAGAGACAGCTGGGGGCTCCCCTGGGAGCAAGGCCTGGCTGCTGTGCAGCCGCCCCCCCAACTCCCGACCTCCCCTGTGGGGCTGGGATGGGCTCGGGACCCTCCAGCACTCATTGTTGGCTCCGGCTCCCGCAGAAGCCACGGGGAGGGAAGACAGGCCGTGATTTACACTGGGAACCCTCCGGGCAGCCCCGTGAGGGGGGGTGATGCATTCACATATCAAGACCACTGCGACCAAGGGCAACACCAGACAGCAAGGCAGGCCTCCCCTCGGCCCCACGCGCACCCCCAGCCCCCGCCAGGTCAGGGGTGGCTCCTCACCCTGACTCGGCTCAGCGGCCCTGCCCGCGGGGACTGAGTCTGCAAAGCCACGCGCGCACAGAGTGGCCTGAATCCTGGGCCCCAACCGCGGGGAGGGGGGGGGTGGAACGTGCTGACTCGCAGAGAGCGCTTCCATATGTCAGAGCCTGAGCTGAGGCAGCCGCCCACCACACTTCCATGGCAGCGCCCCCGCAGACGAGGGGGAGGAGGCCGCCGGGATTAGCATCCCCCACCCCTGACCTCTGGCCTCTCCTGCGCCCGGCCCTCCCCAGAGGACGGGGAACTACGGCTGGAGCCCGGCGCCGACCACCGGCAGGCAGCTAAGTACCTTTGAGGAATCCCAGCCTGTTTTCTGCTCCAGCTCGCCTAACCGGTGCTAAATATAGAGTTATCAAGCGGCGTCTCTCTCCCGCCTGTGGGCCCCGGGGAGTCAGATGCACCCACCGCTCGGCCTGCCGTGGCCCCGGCCACACCCCTGCGCCAGGCCAGTGCCCCGCGCGCGGGTGGAGGGCAGGAGCCGGGAGCAGCAGGTTGGGTGCGCACCCACCTTCCCCCACATCCCCGCCTGGCACGCGGCTGCCGGTTGCTAGGGAAGGGGGACCGGCCTGTTCTCCAGCGAGGCAGGCGGCGGCGGCGGCTCCAGACGCTTCTCGGGGCCGCCCGCAGCCTTCCCAGAAGCCGCTGACCTCCGGGAGGGACCGGCCAGAGACAGCCCGGCTTGCCCGTGCCGGGGGCTGTGCGCCCCGGTGGGGAGGGCCCCGGTTCAGCCCCTCAGGTACCCCCAGCCTTGCTGACAGCTCATTAGCACCGCGGCCTCGGTCCAGCCGGCCACATCACGCCGACGCCGCTCCAGACTGCGCCGATGGCCGCCCGCGATAAGACAGTCTCGGAGCCTCGGGCTGGGCACTCGCTGGGGTCACTCCGGGGCGTCTCGAGGACGCGGATATTTACTTTCCCCTGCAAACGCGCGGCCCGGGAGGGAGCAGCCCCGGCACCGGCTCCTGCCAGCCGCCTCCCCGGCAGGCTGGGCTCAAAAGTTAAAGTTGCAACGTTCTGGTGCATCCTGGTGTCGGTGCGGCTTGTTTGTCAAGAAAAGGAGAATTGGTCTAAAGCGACCGGCGAGGGGTGCGGGTTTCCAGGGACTGGGGGAACCGAGCCGGGGAGGGCTGCGCGCGGGGCCTCGGGGGTACCCGGCCGGCCGGAGGCGGGGAGGCCGGGCCGCAGCCACCAGGAGGATCAGCGTCCCCCAGGACCAACACGTCGCCAGGCGCGGCCGGCGGTGCCCAAACTCCAGCGCTCTGCGGCCGCGGCTGCCCGCCGAGAGCCGGGGCGGCATCGCCCTACCAGGGGGCCGCGGCGCGGGGGCTCGGGCGTCCGAGGGGGGCGCTGGGGAGGGGAGGGCCGGGCGCGGCGAGGGGGGCGCCGCAGAGGGGGGCGCCGGCAGGGAGGGGCTGCGGCCCAGCGCGCCCCGCGGGGCCCACCGTGACCTCGGGGCTAGGGTCCCGACGCGCGGGCGAGGGTGGGAGGGTACCACGAAAGCCCGAGATGGGGCCCGCGGACTCGCCGCCACGGTCGGGCCCGGGGTGGGGGCGGGGGGCGCTGAGGCCCCGCGCGCGGCCGGGAGGGGCACCAGGGGGGCGCGCTCCCCTCTTCCCGGGGAGGCCGAGCGCACCCCGCTCGGGGCCCCCGCGCGCCCGGAAGGAGCCCGAGGAGGGGGAGGGGGCGCCGGGCCGGGCCCCCGGGTCCCAGGGTGCCCCCGACCCGCCCGCCCGGGGCCCGGGGGAGGAAGTTTGCGCGCGGGGGGCCGGGGCGGGGGCGGGGGCGCGTTACCTGGGCACGGGAGCGCCGTGAGCGCCAGCAGGAGCCCGAGCGGCGGCGGCGCCCGGCGCGGGGCCCGCATGGTCCTGGGCGCGGGGGGCGCGGCGGGGCTTAAGGAGATAAATGGTGGGGTATGGTGCCGCCAGCAGGTCAGTCTG
>JAOXYA010146449.1:0-10010 GCA_028565675.1 Sorex palustris | reverse complement strand
TACTGGTATTTGGCATATTGGGTACGCCACGGGGAGTTTGCCAGACTCTGCCATGTGGACAGGTTACATTCGGTAGCCTGCCAGTTTGTCCAAAATAGGAATGAGATAATCGTGGTTTCTTTGGGGGTGGGATATTTGATTTTTTTTTTAAATTGTTAAATAAATAAATAAACAAGCAGACCAAGGGCCTGGGCTTCAGGGCCTGCATGTACCTATGTGGGCAGATTCAGCTTCCCGGCAGAGGCCGGCTTGGACACTCACCTGGCCAGTGAGGCTCCGCCCACCCGCCGCCAGCCTGTCACCCTGGGAAATGCACGAGGAGAAGAGAGGGGGACACGCATGCACCTCCATGGAAGCCGGGATCAAACCTGGTCAGGGGCCTACAAAGCGAACGCCCTGCCCGCTAGACTAGGGCCTGGTTGATACTCGTCATGGCGAGTCGCCACGTATTTGCCATACGTGTTGGCGACCATGTCTGGCAGTTAAGCCACTAGAAGGAGAAAATACTTCCGTTAAGAAAGGGCTGGGGGGGGGGGCAGGAGTGATAGCACAGTGGGGAGGGCGTTTGTCTTGCACGTGGCCGACCTGGGTTACTTATTTATTTATTATTTTTAATATCTCTATTTTTGTTTACATCTTTTAACTGGACTTTTAGAATTTAAATTTATTGTTTATTTTTAAATTTTAAATTTATTTGATATGCCAAATACAGTAACGACAATAGGCCTCATTCCCTGACCCTGAAAGAGCTTCCAATCGTTGGGAAAAGATGAGTAAAAAGAGGCTGCTAAAATCTCAGGACTGGGAGGAATAGAGATATTAATGGCGCCCGCTCGAGTAAATCGAAGAACAATGGGATGACAGTGATACAGTGATTATTGTTGTTATTTCTTTTATATGACATTATATAATATGTAATTATACTTTATTATAGGGCTGGAGAGATAGCACAGCGGTAGGGCGTTTGCCTTGCACGTGGCCAACACGGACAACCTGAGTTCGATTCCTCCGCTCCCCTTGGAGAGCCTGGCAAGCTACCGAGAGTATCTCGCCCGCACAGCAAAGCCTGGCAAGCTACCCATGAGGTATTCAATATGCCAAACACAGTGACAACAAGGCTCATAATGGAGACATTACTGGGCCCTCTCGAGCAAAACGATGAACAACGGGAGGATAGTGCTACAGTGCTTTTTTATTGTTGTTTTTTTTGTTTGTTTGTTTTGGGGCCAGAGTCAGGGGTACTCAGAGGTTATACCAGGCTCAGTACTTGGAGGTCAATCCTGCAGTGATTAAGGGATTGAACCCTCCTGGATGCAAAGCCTGAACTCTAGCTTAGTGAAGTACTCTTATGTATGAATTTGGTTTTGTTCTGTTTTTCATTAAAAATTCTCAAATGAAGCTGGAGATATAACTTAATGGCCAAATACAGGCTGTGATGCAGGAAGTCAGGGGTCAATTCCCAGTGCCACATGGTCCCCATAAGCACATAGAGTTAGGAATGGCCCCAGAGCAACCCCAGGTGTGGCACCAAAGCCCCCCCTCCCCCGCCACCAACTTAAAAATCAAATGATCAAGCAAGAGTAAATATATTGTTGAAAATAACTTTGTTCCTGCAAGCTGGAACTTTTCAGGAGCTTCTGAAAATGTTCCTATAACTCCAAGGGAGAGTAGGCATTTCATATGAATTTAATCTTCTATGTAGCTGTAAAAGGATGATCCTGTAATAACTTGCTGAAATCAATTTCCAAATGACAGATTCATATTTCTCAAATGGGTTGAAATTCTTGGGAACAGTACTATGTTGGGACTAAGTGGTATAGTGATAAAACTACCAACCACACTGAAGATTTTACATTTTTCCAAGGATACATTACGGGATGTAAGCTTAGAGAATCTGCACAATAATAATCAACATTTATTCAAACACAGTTGTTTTCTTTCTTTTCTACTCTGGGCCCTGGCAAAAATACACTCACTTGTTTCAAAAGAAAAAGAAGAGCATTGAAAAATTCTATAGTTTAGGAAAATAAGTATTAACTATAAAGTTAGCTCCAAGTTAATGCTTGCTCGACCCTACTATTCTGTAGCTTATAAAACTAAAGTCTTGAACTTGACTTATTAATTTTCACCAAAGCATAGTTAGAGTGAGTTTCTGACACACTGTAGGTTCCAAAAGTGAAACTGGGCTTTGAGGCAGTTTAGAGGGCAGGAGGGTTGGTTTTGAATGTGGGAGGCCCATTCTGCAATGTCCCCTTCAACAGTGAGGTAGAAAGGAACCCCTGAGCACCTCTGGGTGGGGCCCAAAACAGAACACCAAAGTAAAACTTACTTTTTAACAAATATTTCTGTTTTATCCATTATCTACTCCTATTCTTTAATGTCCTTTACAGCCTCATTTAAATGGAAGGTCCACGGTAGTTGCTATGGACATCAAAGTTCTTGTCAAACAGGACGTCTTTTTTTTTCTTGAATCACTGTGAGATACAGTTACAAAACTTTCATGTTTGAATTTTGGTCATGATCAAACACCCAGCTTTCCACCAGTGCACATTCTCTACCACCGATGTCCCCAGTATAACCATACCCTCCCCTTTCCAACCCTCCCCCTGTTTCTGTGGAAGACAACTTCCCCTATACTCTCTCTCTACTTTTGGGCATTATGGTTTACAATACAGATACTGAGAGGTTATCACGTTTGGTCCTTTGTCTACTTTCAGCACACATCTCCCATCCCGAACGATTCCTCAAAACATCATTGTCTTAGTGGTCCCTTCTCTATTTCAGCTGCTTTCTCCCCCAACTTATGAGACAGACTTACAACTATGGGGCATTATTCCTGGCCCTTCTGTCCTTCAGTGTCAGTCTCATATTATGTCACTTTATATTCCACAAATGAGTGCAGTCATTTTATGTCTGTCCCTCTCTTTCTGACTCATTTCACTCAGCATGATACTCTCCATGATGATCCACTTATAAGCAAATTTTGTACTTCATCTTTTCTAACAGCTGCATAGTATTCCATTGTGTAGATACCAAAATGTCTTTAACTAGCTGTCAGTTCTTGGGCACGTTGGTTGTTTCCAGATTCTAGCTATTGTGAACAGAGCTGCAATAAACATACAGGTGCAGATGTCATTTCTACTGTGCTTTTTTGAACCCTCAGGATATATTCCCAGAAGTGGTATTGCAGGGTTGTATGGAAGCTCAATTTCTAGTTTTTGAAGAAATGTCCATATTGTTTTCCAAAAAGGCTGGACCAGTTGTCCTTCCCACCAATAGTGAAAGAGTGTCCCTTTCTTCCCACATCCACGCCAGCACTGGTTGATTTTGTTCTTTTGAATGTGTGCCAGTCTCTGTGGTGTGAGATGATATCTCATTGTTGTTTTGATTTGCATCTCCCTGATGATTAGCGATGTAGAGTATTTTTTCATGTGCTGTTTGACCATTTGTATTCCTTTTTTGAGGAAGCTTCTGTTCATTTCTTCTCCCCATTTTTTGATGGGCTTGGAGGTTTTTTCCTTGTATAGTTCTACTAGTGCAAACAGGATGTCTTTTGTTTTTTCTCACGGACCTGACAGTCTATCTGATGGGGGGTGGTTGATAGTTTCATCACCAACCATTCACACACCACTGGGAGCGACTCTCAGCACTGAGCCCCAAGAAGCCCCTGAGCACTGCCAGCTGTGCCCCCAAACAAAACAAAACAAAATGAAAAAAATCCTAAAAATAAATTCAGTGACCAGGCCTATAAATATATTTGATTTTACATAAGTCTTTGAAGCAGTTCTATTAATTCTTTTGTCACCTTGAGATGGATCCTCACTGACCAGTCCATAAATGATTTTTAATGCTTGTGTAACCATCACAAACCCAGGCTTTCCTCAACTCCTCAACTCCATGCAGGTGACTCCATGAATGCAGTTAAGCACATCAGCTACCCAAGTGCCACAGCCTTCGCCAGCGGTGGGGTTTGGGGATGTCTTCTTCTTTCCTTTCCCCCCACTCTCTGCACCTTCAGTACTGCTGCTGGCTATGTCAGGGTCCAGACAGGTTTGAGGAGCAACTGGAAAATTAGGAATGGTTGCCATTGAACAGAGTACTTTTTTTTTTCTCAAAACCGACAATTTTTAAGTTTTGAGAAAAAAGTACGCTGTTCTAAATTTTAGCACAAAGCTAAATTCACCTTTGTGCTACACATAAGAGATACATAAGAGATATGCCTGAACTACTTAATTTTTAACTGAATGTGCAGACAAAGGCATACCAGAAAAAATTACAAATAAAACTGAATCACTGGATAATGCTCTTACCTAAAAGGAAGAGAAAATTGAACTAAGGGCCAAAAATCAGGAAATAAGAAGGGAATTTTATCGCAGTAAGAGCGCAGTAAGAGGTGTAGTTCACAGGGAAGAAATGAAAGCTATAAATGACCAGCACAACATGGGCACTCATAAAGATTACAGGAGGTACAAGAAGAAATGGATAGAAAAACATTGGAATTGGGAGATTTTCATTTACATCTCTAAATATGTGACAGATTAAGAATTCAAAAAGTTAAGTGTTGGTAGAAATTCAATGACACAAAGCAATAACTATAACTATTATTTTACTTATAGTAATTTTGCCTATTTGTAAAATAAAACTGAAGACAAAGACATTGAATTTTATTGACAGGAAAGGGACATGAAGAAGAAGAGGAGTAATTTTTCCTAATAAGTACAAGTATGCTCCGAGAAAGGTTTCACAAATCCACTGCAGAACAGTGACATCCTTGCCAAATAAGCTGTCTGCCTTATTCTTACTATATGTTTATATGTCTTCTATTTACCGATCTGTAGAGGTATTTTACATGATAGTGATCCTTCTATTTAAAGTTACATAGAGAGCTATTTTACATAATAGTGCTCTTTCGGGTTTTTATTAACTGTTCGTAAAACTGCATTTATTGATGATGCTTAACAATAAAAGATATTTCACGTTTAACCAAACCAAACCAAACCAAACCAAACCAAACAGGACATGCCTGGGGAATAGCAAAGCACAGCTGTTCTCCAAGGAAGGAGAGGCTTGGAATTACTTTTTTCTCTGGTGCTAGAAATATTTGATCTTTAGAATACTAATGCATTTGTTTTTCCTACAATTACGTAGTTTCAATTGGCAGTTTGATGAGTACCACTAAGAGTCAACACACTGAGCAAAGTTTATGATCATTCTCAGTTCTCTTCATTATGGAACTTAATCCTGCACAAGTCAAGTATCCTGCTGAACAGTTTTCTCAAGTCCATCTTTACACTATGGTTATGAAATCAATTTGCTATTGACATGAATCTTGCACTGTGTTGTGTTCAATTTCATGATGTTAACCTGTTCTTTAAAAAGCTCCCAACCAGCTCTACCCAGTGCTTTTTTCTCAGGTAGTTAACATGGCCATCCCATCTATGAGAATCCAAAGAGAGCATTTTCTCTGGGATGTTAGGAGTTGTTAGTTGGTAGCAACCCCTGCCATACAAGATTTGGCATACCTCTCTATTCATTTTTTTAACTGTTCTTATAGATTTTTTAATCGTGTTATATACACGCCTATTTTTCCTCAAATTACATCAGTTCATTGCTAAAAATCCATTTTACAAATTCCACTTTGGGGTTATGACTCAAATCAGTTTTCAATGAAGATTAGTTCAGAACCATGGTAGAAGCTCATCCCAAAATGGCACTAGCAATTCGAGGTCTTTTCTGTGTGTGAAGTAAAATAGCTTAATGTAGAGAAATGTGTGTGGTGTGGTGGTGGTGGTCGTGGTGGTGGTGGTGGTGGTGGTGGTGGTGTGTGTGTGTGTGTGTGTGTGTGTGTGAGAGAGAGAGAGAGAGAGAGAGAGACTCAGAGATTTGGGATCAGTTATCTGAAGCAACTGGCCAGTGTGATCCACATGCAAGGCAGGGGCCTGACCTCCTGAACTGTTTTCTCCAGTAGAAAACACTGATCCAGTGTGAACCCCAGTCCTACACCAATTCCTTCCCACACCCCAGAGGTTTCCCTGGTGTGCCGTCTCCTTCCTGACTGGCAATCAACCAATGGTTCTACACGCTAGAAGATAGAAAGCGCCATGTTCTCTAGCTGATCTTGAGGTCTGAGGCTGGAGGGCATCTGACGAAGCTCACAAGCTAGAGCCAAGCACAGAACCATTACACGCCCGGTGCCAAACTTGGCTGGGTAAGCAAACATCTACCGCGTTTCCTTAGCCTCGTTCCTGGAAGTAAGATCACTGGGTCAAAGGAGACACATGCTAAAAATCCTTTTGTCGGGAAGGGGCATCGAACCTAGGAACTCACACATGCATGTCAAGTACTCGCCCACTGATCTCTGGCTCCCCAAGACTCTTGAGGTTTTAAGATCTTTAGAATCTTGGGGCTGGAGCGATAGCACAGCAGATAGGGTGTTTGCCTTGCACGCAGCTGACCCAGGTTCAATTCCCAGCATCCCATATGGTTGCCCCAAGTACCACCAGGAGTAATTCCTAGTGCATGAACCAGGAGTAACCCCTGTGCATTGCCCCGAGTGACCCAAAAAGAAAAAAAAAAAACTTTAGAATCGTAATTGCAGTTATGTCAATAATATACAGATGTAAAGATGTAATTTATCCGTGCACTGATCTGGACTTCAGTCTTGCTGAAATATAATTTACTTTATTAATTTTATCTGTAGCAAAATCAAAGTATAATATAAAAATGCATAGTTCACCTGTGGGATTTTTTAAATATATGCCTAACTGGGCAGTTGAGAAAGTTTAAAAGTATACAGAGACCAGTATAAAGGCAATACACTGTATTTGCTTTTTAATTTGTTTGTTTGTTTGGGCCACACTCTGCAGTGATCAGGGTTACTCCTGGCTCTGCACTCAGGAACTACTCCTGGCAGTGCTTGGGGAACCCTATAGGATGCTGAGGATGAAATCCACATCGGCCACGTGCAAAGCAACTACTCTACCCAGTGTACTATCTCTCCAGCCCCTTCTTTTAAATTTTTTTTTGTCAGCTGAACTAGTATTTTAAGAATGTGCAGAAGGACTTTTAACTTTATACATTTTTAGATAAATTTATTTTCCCCAAATTTTATTTTAACACCATGAGTTACAAAGTTGTTTATAGTTGATTTTTTTTCAATTTTATTTATATTTATATTTTTTTATTTTATAAAGTCACTGTCACTATCTGTGACAGTGACTTTATAAACACTGTCCTCCCGTGGTTCATTGGTTTGCTCAAGCGGGCCCAGTAACGTCTCCATTTTGAGACTTGTTTTTACTGTGTTTGGCATACTGAATATGTCACGGGGAGCTTGCCAGGTTTTGCTGTGCGGGCGAGATACTCTCGGTAGCTTGTCGGGCTCTCTGGGAGGGGCGGAACAATCAAACCTGGCTCGGCCGGGCTGGCTGCACGCAAGGCAAACGCCCTACTGCTGTGCTATCGCTCCAGCCCATTTTATAAAGTAGTTCACAATATTTGATTACATTTCCCTTCTTTTTAATACACTGTATTTTCTTTCTTCTGCACATTCTTAAAACACTAGTTTATCTTCTAGGAGTGCTATTTATGTAGTTTTGTGATGGTGCAGACTGAACTGGGGCCTTGGTGTTAACTTTTCCCCCTCAGGTTCTGAAGGGCCACATACACACTTTAAAATATAGATCTGATCCCGGTTCATCAGTTGCATGGGCACTACTCTGGCAGGAATGCCAAACAGCAGGTGTAGGTTTTGGGGCTACACTCCACTGTGTCTGGGCTTACTCCTAGCTCTGTGCTCAGAGCTTTTGGTGGTGCTGGGGGTCAAGCCTTACCACTGTACTTTCACTCCAGCCCCTGTGTTATATTTAGGGGAAAAAAATCATACATTTTAAAATGTATTTTAATGGGGAGGGGCCACACACCAGCGGTGCTCAGGGGTTAGTTATTCTGTGTTCAGGAATCACTCCAGGAGGTGCTTGGGGGACCATATGGGATGCCAGAGATTGAACCCAAGTCAGCTGCATGCAAGGAAAATACCCTATCCACTGTGCTCTCTCTCAGGCTCCTAGAAAAACTTAAAAAAATATATTTGGGGCCACCCCTGGCGATGCTCAGGGCTTACTCTGGGCTCTGCACTCAGGAATTACTCCTGGCAGTGCTTGGGGGACCATATGGAATGCCGGGGATCAAACCCAGATTAGCCAGATGGAAGGCCAAATGCCCTATCTGTTTGAATTTCCTCAAAAACAGAAAACGCTATGCTATCTCTGGCCCCTAACTTTTTTTTTTTTTTTTTGCTTTTTTGGGTCACAACTGGCGATGCTCCGGGCATCTGAGCATTCCTGGCTCTACACTCAGGAATCATTCCTGGAGGTACTCAGGAGACCATATGGGATGCTGGGAATTGAAGCCGGGTTGGCCGCGTGTAAGGCAAACACCCTACCCGCTGTGCTCCAGCCCCTGGTCCCTGACATTTTTAAAGGTAAAGAAATCATTTCAAGTTTTGACTGTGATGGTGGTTAAGTAACTATCATGATTCCTCATCAGACTCCTGAAAGGGTGAATTTCACTGCATGTGATCATCTCGCCACTAAAGACCTTAAGGAGTCTTGGGTGTAAAGGTGAGACCCCAACAGTGAAGGGGGGCGGGAGGAAATGAAAAACAACTGAAGTGATGCTGGGTAAATTATTCAAAGAACCCCCCAAAATAACAGGAGGATTAAATGAGGTGACACATGGGAGGCTGTTGGCCTGGACTGCAAGTGGCTAGAAGTGACCTGTTAGTATTTGAACGTCCATTTTCCCCTCTTGTCCCAAGACGCTAAAGACTCGATGGATTTACAAGCAGTTCTGCCCCTGCTCAGAGGTCCTCACCCAGCTAAAGACTAAGTGAATGCTGAAAGACAGATCATTGACATTTAAACTTCAATATGACATTTAAACTTCAAAAGTAGGGTAAAGTATGTGAAGTGTCCCCCCAAAAGTCTGCTTTGTTTCTTTTACGATCAAATCTAAGGGAAGGGCATAGTAAGATAGGACTTTTCTCTTCATAATTCTAGCCATGTCAGACATCACCTTCCCAAAACACCAAAACTAACTTCTCTGAAGAAGCCTTCCGCTGAAATTACCAGGTCTTTAGTGGGGTGGACAACAGGGAGATGATGCATTGGTGCTCTTGGATTTATCTTTCAAACAGGGCAGACATCCTTCTTTTTGGGGGCGCGGTGGGGCACACCTAGCAGTGCTCAGGGCTTCCTTCTCGCTCAGAGATGACTCCTCATGGGCCCGGGGGACCACAGGAGGTGCCGGGGATTGAAATTAGGCCAGCTGCATGCAAGGCAAGTGTCCTACCCGCCATACTATGCCTGGCTCCCAGAAACAATTTTTTTTTGGCTTTTTTGGGTCACACCCAGCGATGCACAGGGGTTACTCCTGGCTCTGCACTCAGGAATTACTCTTGGTGGTGCTTCGGGACCATATGGGATGCTGGGAATCAAACCTGGGTCAGCCGCTTGCAAAGCAAACACTTTCCCTGATGTACTACTGCTCCAGCCCCCTAGAAATAATTCTTTAAGCCCAAATTTATTCCTTCCCAATTTTAGCAATATTTACTGGAGTGGGGAAAAAAGGGAAAAACTCTTCTACTATTTTTGGGAGAAGGTTGTTACTTTAGTTTTGGGGTCACACCAGGGTGCTTGGGGACTACTCCCAGCTTGATGCTCAGGGGGACCAGGAGGTACCAGGAATTGAACCTGGGTCTCTCGCTTTCAAGGCATGCGCTCAGCCCTCTGAGTTACCCTCCCCGTGTTCAAATTCCTTTTTAGTAAAGAAGCATGTTTGAAAAACCTGAGTCTTGGGGCTATAAAAGATGCTTCAAAAAGTTTCTACACACATGTAAGAACAATAGGAATTCAGAACCCAACCTACTACCAAGAAGAACTTCACTATAAAGCCAGTCAATAATCTTAATATTGTAACAGCAACTATAATAAGCACTTGAGGACTTACTC
>JAOXYA010146441.1:0-10010 GCA_028565675.1 Sorex palustris | reverse complement strand
TGTGTTTGGAGTTTTATTTTTATGTATTTTATTGAATTCCCCACTGCAAATGCTTCTTAGTCGATCCTGATTGTATTTTGATATGCATTCTAATATGATAAGATAGTAGAAATTTAGAATCCTAACCAGAGAAAAATCAAAGGTAGTTTATAAAAATGGAAAATTATAGTCTCCATAACATTAGAGGAATGCTAAGAGACATTAGTTCAGTCCTGACTTCCATGAGCCTCTTCCTTTCTGCTTCAGGATCAGATATCTTTTGGCCTCCAGACTAGTTGCAATATTCCCCTCAGCCTTCCCACCCCGGCATATACATCAGTCAATTTGACCAGTATCTTGCATTTTCCTAGTCATCTTACTAGAAATAGTAATAGATAAGTGAATCAATTGGTCTTGCATTGACATCTGGGTGGAATTATAAATAATACTGTCTAAGGGTGATTTTAATAAGGGGAAATTGAGCATTCTGTAAAACAGCAAACCATTTCTTACTCCGTAAATTATTACTAATGTATTATACTTGAAACTGAGAAATCAGGATTTCATTTGTTTTCATCTCCAACTCAATCTAATAGTATCCAACTCTTGTCTGATATTTTCTGCTTTGATCTCCTTTGATAAATTACTCTCACAGATTCTGTATTTATTCCATTCAAAAAATCTATGTTTCACCTTTGTTTTCATTTTATTTAAATTAAGTTAACACATTTGCAAATGTAACTGGAAAAGATATCTTTTATAGAATCTGTTAAGCATCAATTTAATAAAAGAAACATTTCAATATTGCTTCTTGGCTCACAAACTTAACCAATAACAGCTATACTCAATTTGGCTTGTATAAAGGCTCTAATATTTGTGACTCACCAACTGTTGTAAGTAATCCTTCTGCTGATATTTTCTTAACAGAATTGGTAGGGCTGGCTTACCTTCTAAGACAGAATGATGGCACTGGGGAGAGCACAGAGCCCTGCATACGCATGCATAAATGCATAAGCTTTTTTTGTTCTTGTTTTGGAGTCACATGCTGCAGAGCTCAGGGCTTAGTTTTGGTTCTGCGCTCAGGGATCGCTTCTGGTAATCTCAGTGCATCACATAGTGGACTGGGAATTGAACCCAAATTCACCATGTTTGTTAAACAAGCATCCCACCCACTGTATTATCCTCTAGCCCTGCATGGATAAGCTAAAAATATGTAAGGTGGATTTTACAGAGTCTTACAGATTCTTACCAAAACCTTCAGTCATAAAATTATGTTAGCTATTTTCGATTATCTCTTCAAATTCATTATATTTTAAAAGAGAATGTCTCTTACTGCCTTATAGATAATAAAAATAACAATTTTTGGTATCTGAGAGTATCTCGCCCGCACAGCAGAGGCTGGCAAGCTCCCCATGACGTATTCGATACGCCAAACACAGCAACAACAAAGTCTCCAATGGAGATGTTACTGGGCCCTCTCGAGCAAATCGACGAACAACGGGAGGGCCTTTACCTTTACCTTTACCTTTACCTTTACCTTTACCTTTACCTTTACCTTTACCTTTACCTTTACCTTTTATATAGAGTACAAAGGAAGAGCACACAACTGTTTCCTTTATATACATATCATTTTATACACCTATAGTATAGTTACCAAAACTAAGAAATTAACATTGGTACAATAGTTTTGACAAAGCAAAGCTATGAAATAGGAAGTAACTGTAGCCTTTATTCAGATTTTACTAATTTTTCAGCTAATGTCCTTTGAATTTCCGGTACCCAATCCAGGATGCCACACTGTATTTACTTGTCATATCTTCCTAGGCTTCTTAAGTCTGTAATAGTTACTTAGTTTTATCTTTTTTTGGGGGAAGAAAATGGGGGCACAACTGGTGGTACTCAGGGATCATTCTTGGTGAGCTTTGGGGAATTATATGGGGTGCTGGGAATTGAACCCAAAGTGGTCGTATGCAAAACAAGCGCTCTACCCGTGGTCCTACCTTTTTGACCCAATCTTGTCTTTTTTAACGTAGACGTTTGTTGAGTGCTTGTCAGGTATTTGATAAACTCTTTGTATATGACTGATTTTTTTTCTCATGAGACATTGAAAGGCAAATGAGATAGAGGATACATCATATTAGGGGTTATACAATATCAGTATCTTTTTACTAGTAATATTTTATTCTTTGTTTAAGGTGATAGTTGTCAAGATTCTCCACTATAAAATTATTGAACTTGGAAAATTAGAAAATTGGATCACTTGGAAAATTAGAAAATGTTTTTGGCAAATACTTTGAGAACATATTAAGTACCCTGTTTCTTTATCCTTTAGTTTTTTTATTCATTGGTGTACCAGAATTGCAGCTTAAACTATTTTCAAGTGGTGGTTTTCTTTTTTCTTTAGTTTTTGAGCTTCATGTACTCAGGGCTTGCTTCTGGCTCTTTGATTGGGGTCATTCTTGGTTATTCTCAGAGAACTATAAATGATGGTGGGAATTAAAACAGGGTCAGTTGCATGCAAGGTGAGAGCCCTAACTCCGTTTCTCCAAACCGTGGTGATTTTCTTTTGCCTTTTTTAAAAAAAAATTTTTTTAGTGAATCACCGTGAGGTAGTTACAGATTTACAAACTTTCGTGTTTGTGTTTCAGTCACACAATGATCGAGTACCCATCCCTCCACCAGTGCCCATTTTCCACCACCAGTGGTCCCAGCATCCCTCCCACCACCCCCATCCCTTCCCCTCTACCCTTCCCCGCCTCTGTGGCAGGGCATTCCTCCCAATTTGTTTTCCCACTGTTCCTGTCATTGTTACAATGAATAGCTTATTGTAAGGAGACTTATCACTTAGGACTTCCTCTATGTCTTCTATCTCCTGGGTATGTGACTGACTCCTGGTGCACCGCCTGTGTGAGATGTGTGTATGTATGTGTGCTGTCACACACCTGGAGAATAAGGCGCTATCATTTCAAGAGTGACTCCTCAGCGTGGTGGCCGAGAAGGCCTGCCCTGGAGTGCGTGGTGTTGAGTTCAGGTGACCTCCCACTGCTTGAGTCTGGCAGCTCTGCTGACTGTGGTCCTCAGTGCCACCGAGAGTTTCTGGCCATTGGAGCCAGGCGTGTGAGCAGCGCAGGTGAGGGCCACGGCTCCCAGCCAGCACTCAGTTGCGAAGCGGATGGATGCAAGAAGGATGACTAAGATGTTCAGGGTATGTGTGAGCATCACCAGGGCAGAGTCGCCTTTGGTGATGTCACTGGGTGGGGCCACTCTATGCTGATAGGTGTTGCCCACTGAGCACCATGACTGACCCTTTGTGCTCACCAAACTGATGTCGGTGGACTCCCATTGGTGGCTTATATGAGGTGGGCAGGAGAGAGACGGTCACTTTCTCCTGATCTGCCTCTGCCACCCTGACACCCAGCTGGGAAGACCAGGACTGATAAAATCTGCGATGAGCCCCTCCCTGCTTTGCACTGGCCAAAGGCCCCTGCCAACCCCACCAGGTGGCTGTCAACTGTCAAGCCACACTGCTTGGTCTTCTTGGCACAGAGCTGATTCCCGTCACCCGACTGCTGTGTGTGTGTGTGTGTGTGTGTTTGTGTGTGTGTGTGTGATTGTGTGATCCCTGGCACACGCATGAGGGATTAAGGTGATTTTTTGACCATGGACTCAGGTTGGGACAAGGAATTGCTCTTTGCTGGAAAAAGTAAGCCAGTCCTCAACCTTACTCAGGGGTTACTGGGTTCTTGTCTTGCCTTGCAGAAAAGAATTTCAGCAGTCGATGAGCAGTGAAGTGAGAGAGATTTTATTTGGAGGTTTTTGAAGGTCAGGAGGGAGGGAAGAGGAGCAAGAGAGTAATGCCCTCAAGGGAGAACATGGGCTTCTCCAAGAGTGGGGAGAGCTCCTACACACACTCCAGCATTAGAGAGGGAGAAGTGGACACACACACACACACACACACACACACATATTCTGTTAAATAGACGAATCTTTCCAGGCTAGAGCGAATAGAGGGCTTCGGGTGAATTCTTGGCATGGGTCTTCTTCCTGCTCCAGTCTTTGGCACTGCATACGGTCCCCCAAAGCACCACCAGGAATGACTCCCTGAGCAAACAGTCACGGTGGTTCCTAAGCACCTCTGGGTGTGCAGTCCCCCCCCGCCCCCTCCACCAAAGAAAAAAAAAGGTTCTTCTTTAATAAAATGTAGTGAAGGTGGTTGGGAAGAGGTACTCAGAAAACGTCAGCAGTTTCATTATATTTTTCCCGTACAGGATGAAGTGTAGGTTAATTGTGTGTATTTCTGTTTTGGTTTGATGGTTCTTCACATAATAATAAATTGTGTTTTGTTGGTAATTCTCCTTGAGTAATTTATGTTTCCTCAAAAATAGAAATAGTGGAAACTAGGGCATGTGAGAGCCACAGTGTCTAAAACTGCAATTGCAGAAACAAAACAGACATAAAATTATGATCATCCTTGAAAGTTTTATTAAGGGGAAAAAAAATACCCTGGGAGACCGTAGGTAGCTTCCTAAATAGGATAGCTGCTAGTCATATAAGTCTATTATAATTTGAAATAATTGAACAAAGAAACATTTTGTTAGTTAAATGTCATAGTCAAGTAAAAAATACTGTCAATAGAAAATTTGATGTGAATAGACAGGGAATTTAAATTTGATTTTCTCTTCTGGTGAGAGTTTTGTGCGGTAATTAGAAAGCTCTACTTAATCGGCCAGTCATGAGATAAGATGTGATTCGGTGGGTAATGCCATCAGCTTTCTTTAGAAGACCTGATAATTGTTCCTAATGGGCTTAGAGAACTAATTCTCAGTTGAGTGTAACCCTTTGTGTCTAGAGCTCTGTTTGGAGCACTTTGAAGAGTTCAGTGAGTGCCACCGGGCATATGGCACAGATGTGTAGTGACCTCGGAGGAGCAGACGAAGGCATCTCATTGTTTTTTTCACTTCCTGCAACGAGCAGAGTGGAACTTGGGATTTCAATAACTTCTGATATTTAACTGTATCTCCAGACCTATAACACAACCTGAGACAAACAGATGAGCTTTTGAATCAGCTTCATCACACTACCATGCTCAAAAACCATGGGTGAACATCTCTGAATTCTCACTAGTAAAATGGGAACAAACTGTAGGTGTCATGAAAATGTGTCTCTCAGTTAAAGAATCTCATAGATGGAATGATCTGGCTGCATGTTCTAAATTCTGTCCCTAGGTTTGTACCCAAATGATGTTTCCCAAAGGCCAGAGATACTAAGGCAAGGAACTCTTCAGCCAGTTGAATGTTCCTCCAAATAATACAGTATTTCCCAAGCTTATGTAGGTTTTGCCCCATCTGAGAAAAAAAATTATTGTGTTCTCCTAGAAATTTACCCTTTTAAAGACAAACACAAAGTGTCCCCCACTCAACTGTGCCTCAGGCTACTACCAACACCCCCCTTCCTGGATTACTCCCATTCCCTACTCACTTTGGGAAACACTGAACATCAGCTTTAGCTTTTGGACTACCCCATCAGCCATACCAAAACTGTCTCAGAATTTCACTGCAAAGATGGCCCCCTTTTCCCCCTTCCTTCTGCCTAAGGATGCACTGTAGCACTGCCTCCCATTGTTCATCCATTTGCTTGAGCAGGTTAAGTAACATCTCCATTGTGATACTTGTTGTTACTGTGTTTGGCATATCAAATATGTCATAGGTAGCTTGTGAGGCTTTGCCATGTAGGTGAGATACTCTCGGTAGCTTGTGAGGCTCTCTGAGAGGGGTGGAGGAATTGAACCCTGGTCGGCCAAGTTGGCCACATGCAAGGCAAAAGCCCTACCTGCTATGCTATTGCTCCAGCCTGTTCTAAGGATATTCTAAAATATTTATATACTTTGTATTATTGATCACTTGAAATGACCTTAATATATATATATATATATATACACACACACATATATGTGTATATATATGTATATATATATATGCTGTTTTCATTCTCATTTCTTTCACTTGCAAAAACTTAGACACAAAAATATATAAGTGGGCATTCTTTGGAACACTTGTATTGATGAAACTGTTATTCATAAGCAGATTTACAATAAAATTTATATAGACAAAACTCACAGGGCAAAACTAAAAATAAAATGGATGTTTATACATAGGGAAATGACTGATTAAACTATAGTATATCTACATAGTAAAACTAAACCTTATTAAGGAGAAGGAAAGGAAGCTATACAAAGGATATTAAGAGATTTTCACCAGGAATATTTGAGAACGGGTCATTGGTCATTGGTCAATGGTCATTGGTCAACCGCCATGGGGTTGTCTATTGAGCCAACAAGCTGTGCTCATTGGTCATTGGTCATTGGTCATTGGTCGTTGAGCTCTGTGGACAGTCGCTGGGTCCTCACCTGTGCAGCCCTGCTGGCCGTCCTCTCTCTCCATCCCCATGGCCTTGCCGTTGGACCAGTCAAGCGGCGGTACCTTGGACCAGCGTGGACACAACGCTGAGTTCTCACAAGCCCACGGCCAGCGGTCCACCCAGCTGGACCGCGACCGGCCACCCCCTGTCCCCATCCCTCACGCCGTGGCCCCAGAGACAGAGATGAGGTTCCCGGATCCCTACTGGGGGACTGACCAGTACCCCTCCATCCCTCCATCCCTCCATCCCTCTTTCCCTCCTCCCTCCATCCCTGTTTCCCTCCTCCCATCCCTCCATCCTTCTTTCTCTTCTTTTCTCTCCATCCCTCTTTCCCGTCTGTCCCTCCATCCTCTTTTTCTCCTCCTCTCCCTCCATCGCTCCTTCCCTTCCTCCATCCTTTCATCTCCGTCCCCTTCTTCCGTCCGTCCATCCTTCTTTCTCTTCTTGTCCTTCCATCCTTCTATCTCTTCTCCCGTCTCTCCATCCCTTGTTCTCTTCTCCTCCGCCTTTCTCTTCCCTTCGTTCCTCCACCCGTTTCCCTCCTCCCTCTGTTCCTCTTCCTTCTCTCACCCTTCCATCCTTCTCTCCCTCTTCCCATCCCTCCATCCCTCTTTCTGTTCTCCATCCCTTCCATCCTTCTTTCCCTCCTTCTTACATCCCTCTTTCCCTCCTCCTTCCCTTTTCCCTCCATCCCTCATTTTCTTCTCCTCCATCCATCCTTCTTCCATCCTCCCATTCCTCCACCCCTCCGTCCCTTCTCCCTCCATCCCTCTGTCCCATCTCCTCCCTCCATGCAAGTCTCTCTTTTTCTACCTCCCTCCTCTCTTCCTTCTCCCGTCCCTCCATCCTTCTTTCCTTTCTCCCTCCATTCCTTTCCCTTTTTCCATCCCTCCATCCCTCTTTCCCTTCTCCCCATCCTTGTTTCCCTTCTCCCGTCCCTCCATCCGTCTTTCCCTTGCCCCATCCCTCCATCCTTCTTTTTCTTCTCCTTTCTCCCTCCATCCCTCTTTCCCTTCTCCTCCCGTCCCTCCATCCCTCCTTCGCTTCTTCTTTGTCCACACCTCTTATCCTTCTCCTCCCTCCATCCGTGTTCTTCTTCCGTCCCTCCATCCCTCCTTCCCTTCTCCTCCCTCCATCCCTCTTTCCCTCCTCCTCCTTCAATCCCTCTTTCCCTCCTCCCATCCCTCCATCCGTCCTTCCATTCTCCCTTCATCCTCTTTCTCTTCTTCCGTCCCTCCATTCCTCTTCCCCTCCTCCTCCTTCCATCCCTCCTTCCCTTCTTCCTCCATCCTCCTTCTGTTCTTCCATCCCTCCATCCCTCCTTTCCTTCTCCCTCCATCCTCTTTCTGTTCTTCCATTCCTCCATTCCTCTCCCCTTCTCCCTCCATCCCTCCTTCTTTTCTCCTCCCTCCATTCATCTTTCCCTTCTTCTGTCCCTCCATCCCTTATTCTCTTCTCCTTCCATCCCTCCTTCCCTTCTTCCTCTATCCTCTTTCCGTTCTTCCATCCCTCCATCCCTCTTCCCCTTCTCCATCCATCCCTCTTTCCCTTCTTCCATCCCTCCATCCCTTATTCTCTTCTTCTCCTTCCATCCCTCATTCCCTTCTTCCTCCATCCTCTTTCCGTTCTTCCGTCCCTCCATCCCTCCTTCTCTTCTCCCTCCATCCTTTTCTCTTCCATTCCTCCATTCCTCTCCCCTTCTCCCTCCATCCCTCCTTCCCTTCTTCTTTGTCCACACTTCTTATCCTTCTCCTCACTCCATCCGTGTTCTCCTTCTTCCTTCCCTCCATCCCTCTTCCCCTTCTCTGTCCATCCCTCTTTCCCTCCTCCTCCTTCAATCCCTCTTTCCCTCCTCCCATCCCTCCATCCGTCCTTCCCTTCTCCCTCCATCCTCTTTCCTTTCTTCCGTCCCTCCATTCCTCTTCCCCTCCTCCTCCTTCCATCCCTCCTTCCCTTCTTCTCCCTCCATCCGTCTTATCCTTCTCCTCCCTCCATCCGTGTTTCCCTTCTTCCATTCCTCCTTTCCTTCTCTCCCTCCATCCCTCTTTCCCTCCTCCCTTCCCCGCATCCCTCCTTCCCTCCTCCTCCCTCCACCCCTTCTCTCCTTCTCTCCCGCCCGCTGTCTTGCCCCGCAGGGAAGTGGCACCTCGGCGTGAACTGTGTCCGGGCCGGAGACCACTGCCACCATCCTCTGCGACACGGTTTCCATCACTTCTTCGGGATGCCCTTCTCCATGATGGGCGACTGCGTGCCGGGGAGCCTGTCCGAGCGCCGGGCCGGGCTGCAGCTCCAGCTCCACCTCGGTGCCCAGGCCTTGGCCCTGGCCGCCCTCACGCTGGCCACGGCCAGGCTCACCCGCCTCCTGCGCCTGCCGTGGATGCTCGTGGCCTGCGCGGCCGGGGCCGCCGGACTCCTGCTACTGTGCTCGCGAGCACTGGACGTGCTGGTGGTGCACGCAGACTGCTACCTCATGCGGGACCACCGCGTCGTGGAGCAGCCGATGGAACTGCATCGCACCTCGGGGCGCCTTCTAAGGGAGGCAGACGCTTTCCTGCAGAGGTCAGTGTCGGCCCCGGGGGGTAGCGGGTGGGGAACCCCCTGTGTCGGGGAGGAGGACGCGGGACTTGCAGGTGCCAGGCAGCTTCGGCCGAGATCGGGGGCTTGGCTGGTGGCACCTGGAAACATCATAAAAATTTTTAAGTAAGTCGATCAAGGACAGGACTGGGCGGGGACGGTGTGAGCCTGGCACACGGCCGGCCCGGGTTCGAATCTCGGAGCCCCGTCGGGTCCCCCGAGCACCACCAGGAATCACAGCCGACTCACAGACGGTTCTCCAGCTGGACCAGGGATTGAACCAGGCTCAGTGCCAGGCGAAGGGCCTGCCTTGCCTGCTAGACTCTGTCTGACTGCGTACTTGTCCACTTCGGAAACTGTGTTTTCTCCCGAGTTGTTTTTTTTTCTTTTCCCCCCTTATGGAATGTCCAGACCTTCTCACTTCCTCGAGAGCCTGCATGCCGAAGGCTGCGGCATGTGCCGTGCTCTGAGACACAAACATACGCCCGGAAATGGGGTGGATTCGCCTGTGGGTGCCTCGAGATCACTGTGCTGGGATGGGAGAGGATAATGGTCCGGGGTGTGGGCATGGGTGAGGGTCTTGCCAAATCAGAGCATCCTACATTGCCCGTAAAGTCGAGAATCATTTTCACATGCAGTGCTCTCCAGAAATAAGATTTTTTCCTACGGAGGCTGGAGCGATGTAGCCCAGCGGGGAGGGCGTTGGCCTTGCACGCGGCCGACCCGGATTCGATTCCCAGCCTCCAAGAGGGTCCCCCGAGCACCCGCCAGGAGTCATTCCTGAGTGCAGAGCCAGGAGTGACCCCTGAGCATCACCGGGTGGGACCCAAAAGCCAAAATAAACAAAGAAGCAAACAAAAATAAAAGATAATTCCCCCATAATAATAAAATAATAAATAATAAATAATAACAAAACAAAACAACACAATAATAAATAATAATAAACAAACAAACAAATAAACAACAATAAAGGTAAAGGTAAAGGCCCTCCCGTTGATCATCGATTTGCTCGAGCGGGCCCAGTAACGTCTCCATTGGAG
>JAOXYA010146432.1:0-10010 GCA_028565675.1 Sorex palustris | reverse complement strand
AAACCCAAGCACAAAAAATTGTAAATCTACAACTGTACCTCATGGTGTTTCACTAATAAAAAAAATAAAAAATAAATAAATTTAAAAAAATGATATACAGGACTGTGTAATCACCAGGCGGCTAGGGAAGCCCCGTGGCTCTCTGCCACAGCCTGTGTTCGGTGGTCTTGGGCCACTTCCCCACCAGCCGATGCCATGGGCTGATGAAGGAGGAAATGAGGGCTCAGTTGTTTGGTGACCAGTTGCCGTTTATTCCATTCTGTCCATGTGCCTGTTCCAGTCTCACTGAGCCCCTTATTCTAGTCTCATACTGCCTCTCATTCCTGTCTCCTTCTGTCTCTCCCACTCACGTCTCCCAGCTCCCACTCGCAGCCCTGTTCTCTCTCTAGTCTCTCTCCAACACCCCACCCTGGGGGTAGCCAACACATCCCATCAGGTTGCACAATCAACATATGAAAACCCTTCTTCTGCTCAAGGGCAAAATACCACTTAGGGGTGTTTCTCCTCTCCTTAGTCCAATAATTAACATATTAATTAACATCTTAACTCTACTTCTTAATATTAGTTATTTTGTATGGACACTGTAAGAGAAGCTTACTTAAGCTTGTAGGATGGCTCTCCTGGGGGCATCTCACTATAGATTTCAGACTACAGTGCTCAGGCCAGATTAATCTTTCCTAACCCTAGCAGGGTCCTATATAGTTACTTTTTGGATCATGACAGAATTTGTCCATGACCATAATCTTAACTTATAGTTAAGCATTATGGCACTTTGGCCTGGCCCATTTCTATGCCAGGGTAGCTCACAGCTTGCCCTGGGTCCATCCAGTCCCTTGTCGGGACCCTACTTTTGGGGTGCTAGGAAGTAAGGGCAGTTGAGGCTTAAGTTGAGAAAACAGATGCCCAGGAGTGACTATTATTTGGAGTCAAAGACATATGAAAAGCCACAGCATCTCTCTTTCTCACCGCCTGTGTTCAGTGGTCAGTTACAAAAGCATAGCATTAACTGTCTTCCTGTGTCTATACAAAAAGGCCATTGCTTTAGAGTAAACTATGCAAAAGGACATAAGAGAAGAAGAAAAGTGGTATTTGATTTATGAATACAAATCAAGTGTCCTTAGAAGGATCTAAACTTAAAAGTTAACAGACTCTTATTAGAGAGAAAAGGTGATAGACCGGTTGGGGAAGCAGAGCACAAAGAAAGAGGTTACCGATAAGCAAAGGAATGGGAGTGACTCGGGAGCACTGTAATGGGTGTAACCCGATAAACCGAAGCTCCCTGTGGTAAGGGAGAAAGTACAAACTAATGTTAAGCCTAAAATGTTTAGAGCTATAATCCAACAGGGGTCCCTGAATCCGAGGGCTCTGTGGCTACAGTGGAGCTAGTGGGGGCGGGTGAGGGCTGAAACCTTCTCCCCTTCCCTGTCACTGGTGTCTGGTCTCCTATTTCTGAGCTCAGGGATCACTCCTAGTGGTGCACAGGGATGCTGGGATCAAACCTAGGTCAGCTGTGTGCAAGGCAAACACCCTCCCCACTGTACCATCATTATTCTGGCCCCTGGTCCCCTGCTCCTCATGTCTCCTCTGCCTGGATGTCCCTGCCCCAGTTCCACCCTGCAAGAGGGATTCCACGATCCAGGAATGGGGGCTCGTGGTGGGCAAAGGTAACTCTTCACCTCCGGTTTCCACTGCTAGCTCACCTCTCCTCCCTCCCCATCTCAGGCCATCCAGCCCCCTCCCGCACGCACGGACTCTTCCTCTGCTGGCTAGCACCCCTAGGCAGAGAGGAAGGCCACCTGCTAGCCCCCCAGTCTCCCTCCCCCCTCCTGTAGCGTTCCCCTGCCTATCCTCTCCCCTGTCTCTCAACTACCTAATTAAATCCAATTCAATCAACATCAAAGGCTGCCTGTGGGCAGAGGCAGGGGTGGGGGGGAAATAGAGGGGCGACACTTTCCTGCTGGTGAGAAATGAGGAGAGACAGCAGCAAGTCGATGCCCAGAATCTGTCTCCGATTTTCATCTTGTTTGGTTTGATTTAACATGAGCTGACCCAGCCGCGCTCGTGACTCTGCCCGGGATCCAGCGTCAGAGGCGGTGGAGGGTGAGGAGAGATGGTGTCATCTCCCATGCCCTCAGGGAAGGAGGAGAGGGCTCCAGGACCTGAGGAGCTTGTGACCAAAGCTCTACTTCTATGGGTGCCTCCAGCCACTGCTGTAACATTAGGGTCTGCCCAGGGTTCCTGCACCCATATCTTTCCTAGGACTCATGAGTGGGAGCCCCGAGGGAGATGATTTAGTTAGTTCCATTTTGCCAAAATTAAGCAATTTGCTCTTAACATAATAGATAATAAGTGATAAGCAGGTTAGATATGATGGAATGATGACAAATAGATGATAATGGCATCGATGATAAGAAAAGATACTATAGATCATAGGGAGAGGTCACCGAGGGATCCATTAGACAGATAATGAATAACAGATGATAGATGAACTGGGAAGCAACAGAGTCATAGGAAGGTGGTAGATGGACAGTTAGAATATTGATATATATATACAATGGGTCATAGATAAATATATAGATGATTGGTAAAGAGATAGCCCAATATATATAGGCAACAGATGGGGAGGGTGGGGGGCCTGGCAACCAGTTCTTGGGAAGTAATAAAACTAAGATGTGATTCCAAGAAGTTACTCTATTACTAACAGATAAAAGCATGCAGGCCCAAGTCCCTCTGTAGACGCAGGAACTGAGGTTGATAAGGCCCCATCTGGCACCAGACCACAGAAGGCTGGACCCCTTTTGGATAAGAAATGTTCCAGAGGAACAAAAGGCTGCAATCAGAACTGGAAGGTGGGGGTTGCAAAAACAGTACAGTGGGTGAGGCTTGCCTTGCACATGGCTGACCTGCGTTCAATACCCTGAGCACCATCAGGAGTGATGGTGCACCCCCAAGCAAATAGCCAAGAGTAAGCCCTGGGTACTGCCAGGTGTGGTCCCAAAACAGAACAAAAAACTTGAAAGTGGGCTACCAAAAGTTCATACCTCTTTCCCTTGAGAATATTCTAGCAACAGTCTATCTACTTAGAAGTCCCACAGGGGGCATTTTGGGAGAAAACTTATAGAGGCAATTTTGCAATGACAAGTGGGATATATTCCCCTTCCTGGAGATTTGCCCGCATCACATCCTGGATTGTGTACTCATTTCTTTCTTTTGGTTTTGGGGACACACCCAGCAGTGCTTAGGGCCTTCCTCTATCGAGATAAAAATCTTTGTAGGGGGGTTTTTCAGGGAAGATTCTTCCGGGAGAGGGAGCTGAGGTAGAGCAATTGCAGTAACCTGGTTCAGGCAGCCTTCTGGGTTTAGAGACCCCATAAACTAACCCGTTCTGCTGTCTCCTTTATTTATAGAGAGCCAAAGAGACATCCCATTGGGCAGGATGTAACCACAGGACAACTGACCAGAAACCCCAGAGCAGAGTGGCTCCTGATTACCACCAGATGTGACACCCTCCACCCACCCAAATAAAAACCCACCAATAAAAATTTACTTTCAGACTTAGGGTGTTTGTGAATGTGATTGGTTTTTTTTTTTTTTCAACTAGGCTGGAGAGATAGGAGGGTGGCTAGAGCACTTGTTTTGCATGCAACAGACCTAGGTTCGATCCCCAGCATTCCATAGGGTACCCCCGAGCACTGTCAGGAGTGATTCCTGATTACAAAGCCAGGAGCACCCCTGAGCATCACACTCTGTGACCCAAAAAGCCCTAATTCATTCATTAATTTAAAACCATACTGCAGCTATCTTGAGTTCTTCTCAGGGTGTCAGTCTCAGGGGAAGTTTGGGCTCAAGATAGCTTTTTGGATGAGAAAATTTCTAAGCCGAGTGTTCTCTTCACAATACCTGTCCTCATGATTAAATACGAAGAAAGCTATTGCCCTACAGCCGTTCCTTCTGCACACTCTCGAATTCATCCCTCCCTGGAGCTCTCCCAGCCCGGCTCCTTATTTTCAAACCACCCACGCGATTGACATTTACACATTTCGCTGTGGGTCTGCTGCGCTTGCATGAGGCCTGGATTTGCATCTCCACATCAGTCTGGCAGTTCAGCCCCTGCCAGACTGGAGCGGTCGCCCAAGGCCCCGAGCAAAGAGGCTTTACAATGCATCCAATACTTCTGGCTCGTCTCAGGATCCCCAAGGCAATTCTTTCCACAAATGAACCAATGAAATCAAAAGGAGAGCGATTTCCATCACTTGGGTGAACCCTCAGTGCCAGGGCTCTGATGAAAGCCCAGCAAGAGACCAAGGGATGGAAGGCAACACCCGATTTGGTGGCTTCCCTCCCTTTGCGATCTGCCGGTGGGAAACGCGGTCCAGACTGCGCGCTGGGATCCAGATTATGCATTGAGGTCCAGACTTCGAGTGCTGGGGTCCAGACTGTGCTCTGGGGCTCAGACTCGGCGCCCTGGAGTCCAGACTCCGCGCACTGGGGTCCAGACTGCTCTCTGGGGTCCAGACTCCGCGCGCTGGGGTCCAGACTGCGCACTGGGGTGCAGACTCCGCACTGGGATCCAGGCTGTGCACTGGGGTCCAGACTCTGCGTGCTGGGGTCCAGACTGCTCTATGGGGTCCAGACTCCACGCACTGGGGTCCAGACTGCGCGCTGGGATCCAGACTGCGCAGTGGGGTCCAGACTCTGCGTGCTGGGGTCCAGACCCCGCTGGGGATCCCCGGGAGGAAATGGAAAACAATGCTCTGAATGGAGGGGCCGAATTCCAGCCGCAGGACTGAGCTCCCAGCATCTCGGGATTGGCCGGACCGGGGTATCAGAGGTGCTGAGTTCATGAGGGGGACCCCTCGTTCCCAAGAAAGAGCTGTTTTGTTTGGCTTTCGCTCGAGTCCTGTGTCCTGGCGAGTCTGTGCAGCCTCTTGTCCAAGGAGAGCAGAGTAGACGGAATTAAAAACAGACCCGTCTCGTGAACAGGTGTCGCATTATCTCATCGCTCAGCAAACCAGAGAAAGGGGGCACTCATTAGGGTTCTGGCAGCGCTCCCACTCTGAGCTTCGCAGCTCCCCCTCTCTTGAAATTGCACCTGGGCTGAGGGGCCCCAAATCTACAGCCCAGCCGACGTTCGGGGCACTTATTAGTCCCCACTTCGAGCATGTGCACTGCATGTGAGTGTGGGGGGGAGCTGTTTGCCTAGGAGGTGTGTGTGCGTGTGTGCTGTGTGTGCTGTGTATGTCAGTGAGGTCGTGGTGTGTCGGCATGTTTCTGTGGGGGTTGTGGTGCACATGTAAGATGTGTGCATGCCTGTGTGTCATGCACATCCTATACATGGTATGTGATGTGTGTCTTGAGGTGGGTGCACGCGTGTTTGAGGTCTGTGTGTGTGTTTGTGGTATGTGTGCAAGTTTGTGCATGGACGTGGCATCCGTGGTGTATATATGTGGTGTGTGTGGTTACATGCAGGTGTGTAAGTGCAGCATGTACAGGTGTGAGTGCCAAGGGGTGCATGTGTGTGATATGTGTATGTTCATTTTTGGTATGTTCATGCATGTGCTGTATGTCTTTGTGTTGAGGTGTGCATATGTGTACTGTTTGTGGTATGTGTGTATGTGGGGTTTATGTCTAAGGGTGTGTGTCTGTGTTGGACAGCCAGCCCTTATCCACATGTCTGCTAGCAGAGGTGGGAGGCCTGATGTCACATCAACACCACTTTCTCAGCCTGCCGCCGACAGCATCTGGATCACAGAAAGCTGTGGAGAATGAGCGCAGTCTGCAGCCAGATGCCATGCTGGGTCAGCAGGAAACTGCCCTGCCAAGACCAGCTCCAGCCGGGGGCGGGGAGGGAGGGCACATGGGGACACATAGGCCCTTCACCCTTCTAGACCACAAGTTCCCAAACATATTCGACTGTGGAGCTGGAGCTACAGTACATGGGTAGGGCATTTGCTTTGTACACAGCCAACCTGGATTTGATTCCCAGCATCCCATATGGTCCCCCAAGCACCACCAGGAATAATTTTTGAGTGCAGAGCCAGGAGTGATTCCTGAGCATTGCTGGGTGTGACCCAAAAACAAAAACAAACAAAAAAACGTATTTGGTGTTATTTGTCTGCCTCCTTTACAAAAAAAAAAAAGATAATCACTCAGCAACCCCCCACACCCCGAAATCTACCTTCTTTAAGGACTAGAGAGATATTACAGGAAGTCAGGTCAGGTGTTTGCCTTGCATGTAGCCAATCCTTGTTTGAGCCCCCAACACCATGTGGCATGACTCATGTGGAGTGACCCCTGAATACCACCACCATGTGTGGCAAAAAAAGTGACTTCTTTCATGTTGACTGGCCATCCGGGGCTCACACTTTGATGTCACGTCAGATGCCAGGTAGGCACAATTGTTCATTAAATTGGTTTGGTAATGGGGGTATGGTGCCGCCAGCAAGTCAATCTGTACCTGTGAGGCGAGTGCAATCAGCAGCCGGATGGTGCCTTCAGACTTCCAGATATCCCAAAATTGCTACTGTGCCTTTGGCCAGACCCCAAAAACTTGGGGCAAAGTTTACCAAGAAAGTAAATGGCCAAAAGCTAGTTATATGGGAGACTCACATCCAGCTCAGCTATATAATTGGAGGCATGGCCACTCTGGTTCCTGATCAAACTGCTTAATGGCCAAGATCCCAGAGGCTCAGAAACAAATCTCAAAACCCTTTCCTCCCCATCCCAACGAGATCCCGAGTCGCCACCCATGAATGGCCTCTCTGGCTCTTGATCAAGCCATTTAATGGCCATGATCCCAGAGCCTCAGAAGCAAATCGCAGAATCCATGTCTTGTGGCAGAAATGTGTCCAGTTCCTGCAGTAGGTTACCGGCGCTGGGCCACCCCAGGTGGGAATAGGTTTTGTGCCTTGCTCTATTCCCCCTGGTGGCCCAGTGGCCACCATCCTCCAGAGGCCAATGGACAGTCAGGTTTGGCCCCACAGTGACGAGACACACGGGGCCTCACAGAATGGGGGTGGAGCCGGCCCTTTCCTCCCCGTTCCAACAAGAACCCAAGTCGTCACCCACGAATGGCCTCTCTGGCTCCTGATCAAGCTGCTTAACGGCCATGATCCCAGAGACTCAGAAACAAATCAAACAAATCTTGGAACCCAGTGGCTTTTGGCAGAAATGTATCTGTACCCCGCAGTAGATTACTGTCGCCAGGCCATTCCAGGGGGGAAAAGGTGCTTTCCCTCTGCCTGCTACCCCTAGGCGGCTCAGTGGCCGCCATCCTCCAGAAGCCATTAGAAGTCAGGTTTGGGCCCTCAGTGATGAGACATGCAGGGCCTCACGGAATGGGGGTGGAGCTGGCCCTTTCCTCCCTGTCCCAATGAGACCCGAACTCGTTGCCCATGAATGGGTTCTTGTTCTCTGGCTCCTGATCAAGCTGCTTAATGGCCATGATCCAAAAGACTCAGGAACAAATCTCGGAAACCAGCAGGTTTTGGCAGAAGTTCCTCCAGATTTAGTTGTTGAAATTTTGCAATTTCAAAATCGCATGGCCACTACTGCAGCCACGTGACATCATATGTTATTCATAATCAGCAATCATGTTATTCATAATAAGCATAAGAAAACAAATTGTCTACTGTTACCTTTTCAGCAGGTCTGAGTGTTGGGGTAAAATCCCAAATAATAATGGTGGATCTAGTATCAAAATACTGAAGTAATCAAAGTAGAGAAAGAGAGAGTAATGTGGTAATCATCTGCCCCACAGGTAAGGGGAGGAGGAGGGATGGGGGTAGTTTGGGTTTTTTGGTGGTGGAGAATGGGCACTGGTGAAGGTTTGGGTGTTTCATTGTATGACCGAGACTTAAACCCAAAAGCTTTGTAACTGCTCTCACGGTGATTCAATAAATAAAATTATAAAAATATATATAAAAAAAGAGTAAGGTGGAGTTCATGCCCAGTTCAATCAGCTAATCAGTGGCTGAATAAATAGCAGTACTCCTAGATTTAAAAAAAGACCCTTTTTCTAGAATTATACATGACAAAAACATGCCTAACATTAAATTCCACTGATCATTAAGTATTTGTCCACTGTGGGTATTAATTAGGCTTTTGTTCAACTTGAAAGAGGATAAAATATGGCCCAAAACTCAGAATGAGAGATAATATGCCTGCCATGAATGGACACATCTATCTCACTCCTTCCAAGCACTGGGAGCTTTTAGACAGGGAAACTCATAAAATATAATATGTTGTGCCCAAGTTTCAGGTCCCAAATTGCGAAGAGACCAGGTCCACTCACGATAATGCAAAAGCAAAGGAACTTTATTACTAGCTTGAGCCATTGCTAGCTCGAGCTAGGGTCCAAGTCTAGCTCTAATGCAGAGGAGTCTTGATAAGGACCCCAACTCCAAATCACAAGCAGTTTTTATAGGGTTCAGAATTAAGTATCAACTTATATAGTGGTTTACTTTTAGCATCGGCCTTATTACAACAATGATCAGCAATTAGACAATGGTTGTAAGAGTTTCTAAGGAGGGTACAGTGACCACTCCTGACTGGCCAGACCCAACTGCCCAATTCCTTATCTAGGCACATTACTCAACTGGGAATCTACCAGAAACTGCAAGCTCTGCCTCAGGGAAACAGAAACTGAAGCCTAGTTGAGACTTAATGTTAGCTGTAGGTTGTCATGGCATCGGTTTCACCCTCACAAATCCAGAGGGTTGGAATACAGATTACGGGTGTTTACCTTGTGTGTGGTTAACCAGGTTCAATGCCCAGAATCCTCTAAGGTCACTGAGCAGGCCAGGAGTAAACTCTGAGTACTAACTAGATGTGACCCCAAAAAACAAACAAAAACATAGTGCCTAGAGAACAGCATAGTGCTTTGGAGTGCCTGCCCTTCAAACACATTGTCATGAGTCCAAATTACTGGTCCCTCTTTTCCACTGAGTACCATCCTGGCAGCTCTGCTATTTGATTGTTGTCTGTGATCCCTGGCACTTCCAGTAGTTCCCAGCCTCACCATAGGCAGGTGTATAAATACACCACCAAAAGGGTTGTGATATCCCTGTGCCACCCAGCAAGCATCACACCTAAAAATATGCGTGAGCTGCACATCCAGAAAGTGTGGGCCCTGGAAAGTACACATGTGCCATCATAGCAAACTGTGTTGGGCCCCTCAACCATAATTTGTGTGCCTCAACTGCGAGGTGGGGTTAAAGAGTTAAGGCAACCCACATGGGCAAACAAAGAGGCACAAAGAGGTGAGCATCGCAGCAGTGGTAGTGAGTAACAAAACCAGATATGGGAACCTTGGAAAGCACCACAGCAGAACTTTTGAGAGCAACACAGCCCGCCTCCCATCCATGCAACAAGGAAGGGAAAGGGCAGGATGGAGGAAATAGAGAGATTCTTTATATAAGAAACAGTTCTTTATATAACGACAGGTGGAGGTTTAAAAAATAAAATCTTCTCCAGAGAACTAAGTTGAGGGCTGGGAGGATTAAAGGGAAGGACTTTTGAGACCTCGGTGGAGGGAAGGAGGTACTCTGGTGGTGGATGTGGCGCTGGAATGCTATATGCATGAAGCTATCACTAACAGTATTGTAAAACACAATACCTCAATTAAAAAGTTAAGTTTTAATAAATAAAGAAAAACTCAACCAATTTTTATTAGCTTTTACTACCTCCCAACCTCTTAAACAGAGTCCCTAGTGAGGCAAAGAAAACAGCATTTACAAGTGAAATGAATCAGAAAGAGGGGAATAGACATAGACTGCACTTAATTGTGGAATATACATAACATCAGATGAGACTAACACCCAAGGACAGTAGATACAAGGACCAGGAGGATCACTCTGCAGTTTGGAAATCTGCCTCATGTGCTGGGGGAGAAGGCAGTTTGGATGGAGAAGTGACCACTAAGTCAATGATGGCTGAAGGGATCACTTGTAATGGGAGATGTTTGCTGAAAGTAGACAAAGGACCAAATGTGATGGCCTCTCAGTATCTGT
>JAOXYA010146422.1:0-10010 GCA_028565675.1 Sorex palustris | reverse complement strand
ATTTGTTGATAAACTAAGTGGCACAATCCCTGAAAGGATGAATTTCTAATGCATTTGCTAATGTCCTTTGAGAAGGACAGGCTATCTTATCCCAAAGAGTGTAATCCCGTGGTGAAAAAAATTAAAGAAAAATATTCCCATTGTAGTTTTTTCTTTAGTACTTTATCATAAAAAGACCATGGGAAGCACAGATTCCAGTACATGCTGGCTCAATTAAATTAAATTTACCACAAAATAATATTTTATTTCTTAGATCCCATTTACATAATCAGTAAAAGGAACGTTAAAGTCATTTATTACCATAGCTTAGTAGAATGCTAGGGAAGTAAAGTACTTCATAAAACCATTTATAATTTACAATGATTTCCCTAGAACAGCATCTCTACTAAGCACTTTATAATTATAAAGAATAATAATCTACTAATAACTTAAATATTAATCTCTATCTCTTGGAAAGAGGCTTGACACTCCAATATATTTAAATTTAATTAGCATTGCTATTAGAAAGGCTTGTGAAGAATTTGAAAGGAAACCCTTAATGAATAAACTATATTTACTTTCATATTATTATTATTATCCCTGGGTTTTTTCTTAATAATGACTTGCATAATTAATAAAGGGTAACATCTAGTCCTATTTATTAGACTAACTAGTTCATTGCTGTTTCAACAACTCCCAACTGATAAATACAAAACAAAATAAGGGGACTATAAGCATCTGCTATGTTTCTGTTACAACTTTCAAAGGACTTCTAATTGGTTTTCTTATGAGCTTTCCACAAGATTTCAAAGATGAGAAAATTTAAGACTCAAGTTGTCAATAGTTGTCAAAAACATGTAAGTCAAAGTATGGGGATGAAATTCAAACCCTGATGTTCCTACTCCTTGTTAAATTTCTTTCTATAAACTCATGTTATCTCTGCATTCTACAACTATGCCTTTCTAATTTTCATTTTTTTTCATTCTTTCACCAGGATAAAAAATGCAAGTTGTTTTTAATTCTACCTATTTTCCCTCATTGAATCTCTACACGTGGCAAAAATGATATTCTAAAAGACAAGCCACAAGTAAAACAAATGTGTTATGAAAGATTCCTCATACTTAAGAATATTTTAAATTCTTTCAATATATGTGTATGGATAAAACCCACATTTAGTTTTAGCTGAGTGAGCATATATAATGGCACTTGTAGGATACAGAGATATTAAAAATAATCACACAAACATATAACTAAAAGAGGGAAAATATTGTGAAAGAAAATACAGGATATGTTTTAGATAGTTGGGGACTAATTGATATTATGGTAAAGGCCTTATACAACCCCCAATAAAATAATATTAAAAGAGAACTATTTCCTGGTACTTGGTGTAGGAAAAATATTCTATGAAGGATAAACACAGGGAGATCCTGACCATCCTAACCTCTGGTCATTGCAGTAAATGTATTGTTAGAAAAGCAGAGGAAAGGAAAATGCTGAAGGATCAGGCTGATACTTCACAGGTGATACTGTGAAGTCATTTCTAAATAAATTGCTATATTAATGCAATATTAGCAGTGTATTTTGTGTACTTTGGACCATGATGAAGAACAAGCATAATAGAAAATGAGAATATCAAGAGAAGACTATACATGAGACATTAATCTACAGCTAGGGTGCTGGGAACATTGATGGAGAGATCACTGGGGTTGCAATCGGTGCAGCAATATTATATGTCTAAAACTCAACTATGAATAACTTTTTAAATCACATTTCTTTGGGTAAAGGAAAGAAAGAAAAAATTCTAGCAAAATGGGAATATAGGAACTTAAGGACACTCCGATTTTACGTGGTCCATTGTTGACTGAAATGCCCTATGCTCTGTGGCTAAAATAATGCCTAACATTTTGGTATTTATTATAGTGAGAAATTTTTATAATTACCACTATCACATAATGAAAACAAACAAGCTATTTTAAAAGATTAATTCAAAAGAATGAGAAGACAAGCAACTCACTAGGAAAAAATTATATGCAGAAAATACCTTTAATAAAGGGATGTTAGTCAAAATATATACTCTCAAAACTCAACACAAAAATATTAAGGCAAAAAAATTATTAAGACAAAAACCTGAACATATCTATTATTAAAAATTCATTAACATATACAAAATTATGCTACACATCATATTTCAAGAAAATACAAATTAAACTCACAATAAGATACCACTATACACATATTAGAATGGCCAAACCTGAAGCACTAAAATACCAAGTGCCCATGAGACTGTGGAACAACAAATCTTATTCATTTCTGATAAAAACGCAAAATTTATAAAATCACAAAATGGCAAACACATATGATGGCAATTTGCCAATTGCATATAAAAATCAAACATACTCTTTATCATATAATCATCTGGCAGTTATACTCAGCATTTATCAAAAGAGGATGAGACACGTTTGACCTCCAGCACCACACATCGTATACCCCAATTCCCACAAGGAGTGATCACTGAGTGCAGAGTCAGGAGTAAACCTGAGCACTTCCAGGTATAAACCACAAAAACAAAATAAATAAATAAATGTAAAAAGGGCATAATATAAAACCACTTGCTATCAATATCTAAACTTACAAAGGGAAAATGAAGATGGCTTTCTTTTTAAGTTTGTAGCAAAGACAGAGATTGATATTTGCAATAGTTTAACCAAAGGTAAAGGCCCTATTTTATTAATGTATTAATAGCTACAAAGAGATGCACTAGCTCATTGTCAGTAGAACATAGAACCCTTCTAATTCTCTGTCCTTTGTCAAAGCTAATAAAGCAAACATTTGCAGGTGTTCAATCAGAATTCTTGCAGAAAGTCAAACGATACAGCCAAATTATGACTGACAAAGGAAACATACATTAAGAGGGGTTACAAAATAATGAATCATTGCCAGGTCAAGTATTTGAGCAAGTTAAAAAAAAAATTTCTCTGAAAAATAAGAAAAAAATTTGTCAAGATTGTAAAAGTAGGAGGTATGGTGCCGCCATCAGGTTAATCTATATCTGTGTGGCGAGTGCAATCAGCAGCCTGATGGCACCGTCAAACTTTCAGATACCCCAAAATTGCAGCTGTGCCTTTGGCCAGACCCCAAAAACTTGGGGCAAAGTTTACCAAAAAAGTAAACGGCCAAAAGTTAGGTATGTGGGAGACACACCCCAAACCACCTCGGGCTGAGCTATGTAATTGGAAGTATGGCCTGTCTGGTTCCTTATTGAACTGCTTAATGGCCATGATCCCAGAGACTCAGAAACAAATTCTCAAAACCTAACAGCTTTTGGCAGAAATGCATCTGGTCCCTGCAGTAGGTTACTGGGCACTGGGCCACCCCATGTGGGAATAGGTTTCATGCCTTGGCCTGTTCCCCCTAGCTGCCCAATGGACGCCATCCTACAGAGGCCACTGCACAGTCTGGGCCCACAGTGACGAGACACGTGGGGCCTCATAGGATGCGGGTGGAGCTGGCCCTTTCCTCTTCACCCCAATGAGACCCCGAGTCATCATCCATGAACGGCTTCTATGGCTCCTGATCAAGTTGCTTAACAGCCATGATCCCAGAGACTCAAAAACAAATTTCGAAACCCAGCGGCTTTTGGCAGAAATGCGTCCGAACCACTCAGTAGGTTACTGTTGTTGGACTACCCCAAGAAGGAAACGGTGTTGTCCCTCCGCCTGCTCCCCCTACGTGGCTCTGGTGGCCACTGGACAGTCAGGTTTGGGACCTCAGTGATGAGACACGGGGTCTCACAAGATGGGGGTACAGCCGGCCCTTTCCTCCCCATCCCAACAAGACCCTGAGTTGTTGCCCATGAATGGCCTTTCTGCAACTGATCAAGCTACTTAACAGCCATGATTCCAGAGACTCAGGAACAAATCTTGGAACCCAGAAGGTTTTGGCAAAAATCTGAGGCACCAGGATTAGCTGCTTCAGCTCTGGCACGTCTGCGTTAAAAATACCCTTTGTGAACTCTCGAGCCTTCCCGGAGCAGCTGGTTCCTGCAAGGGTCTGCGGGGTCCCAAAGCAGGAGAGGAGGAAGCTGTGGACCCCCTTCTCCTCTCCCTTACAGCCGCTTCTTCCAGAACATTGGTTTGGGAGACACAGTCACACTGAAATGAAACTAATGCCCAGACGGTGACGCTTCAAATGATGATTTTTTTTTTTTGCTTTTGCTTTTTTTTTTTTTTTTTTGCCTACATGCTGTATTATCATTCCAGCCCCTGATTGATTTTTTTTTTTAAGGACTTCGCCATGGCTTACAAAAGCACTTTACATTCAGAGAAAATCACGCTGGGGATTCTGGATTCTGCTCATCTCCTGGGCCGGCAAGGCAGTGCCCAACGCAGCACTGTCTGGTATCACCAGGAAACGCTGCCAGACCCCAGACCACCCCAAGAGCACCTGATGAAATGACATAAGATGCCCGACAGCTCATTTCCGGCCGGCTTCGTGAATGGACTGGGTATCACTGGAGGTGGTATGGCTTTGAGGTATCTGGCCTGGAGATCAGACACGTTAAAGGCACTTTCTCTTTTTTGTTTCCTTGTTTGGGAGGGTCACTCTGAGGGATACTCAGTCTGAGGAGAACTACAAGGGCCACAAGGGCCCGTCAGCCCAGCACAACTCAGGGTTGGGGCAGGAAAGGGAAGTCAGGGGTTGCCGGGGATCAAACTCGGGGCTTCTAGTGTGCTAGTGCGTGCCCCACGACCTCAACCATCTCCCACTTACAAGATTTCCCATTTAAGGGGGGCTGGAGTGATAGGACAGCCTGCACACAGCCGACTTGGGTTCAAGCCCCGGCATCCCCGCGGGTCCCCCGAGGACCGCCAGGGGTGAGCCCTGGGCACAGAGCCAGAAGAAAGCCCTGAGGCAGGGCTGGAGCGATAGTACAGCGGGGAAGGTGTTTGCCTTGCATGCAGTCAACCGGGGTTCGATCCCCGGCATCCCATAGGGTCCCCCAAGCACTGCCAAGAGTAATTCCTGAGTGCATGAGCCAGGAGTCAGCCCTGAGCATTACGGGGTGTGACCCAAAAAGAAAAACAAAAACAGAAGGAAGCCCTGAGCACTCCCAAGTGTGGTCCAAAAATGGTCTGGGGGTGGGGGGAGTGAGGGAAGGGGGGGTGGCACGTAAAAATGCTTCCGTGTGAAGCCGGCGGCTGAAATGCAGGCGCAGAAAAACAGCAGGAGTTACGGCATGGAAATACCCGCAGATTACCAGGCTCTGGACACCAGAGCCAGCGGCTTAGTAGCCGTTCACCCCCAAAGGACTGGACAGCATTTGCGGGGGGAACAAATGACGAAAAGACGCACGAAGACCAGAGGTTCACCCAGAGTTGCAATAGAAACAAAACCCTCCCTCTGTCGACTGCACCCAGGGGAAGGGAAGAGAGCTGAGGCTGTGGGCTGAAACCCAGCACCTCACAAAGCAGGTACCATGTGGCCCTGCACCCCTCCCCACTTTGCATGGGTGAAATCCACATCCTGCTGGCTCAGGGGTCTGGACGCCCTCCCCCCTTCCCCACCACCCCCCACCAGGATCTACACACAAGTCCTTTCTCTGGTTCCCCTCCCCCACACCCTCAATGATTATTTAATAATCAGGGGCTGGAGCGCTAGCACAGCGGGGAGGGTGTTTGCCTCACACACGGCCAACCGGGGTTCGACCCCCGGCATCCCATAGGGTTCCCTGAGCACTGCCAGGAGTGATTCCTGAGTGCATGGCCCGGAGGGACCCCTGAGCATTGCTGCCGGGTGAGACCCCTCCCCAAGAGCCAAAAAGAAAAAGATAATAACAAATAAACATAACTGGCTAAGCTACATGGGGGACCAGCCGCAGAGAAAGTGCCCCCTTCCCAGGGAGAGACGATGAATCAGATGAATCAGACAACAGACCCGAGGCGTCGGTGTTGGTAGCAGTAAATGTTCTCTGTCACCGGCGCTGAAATATTCATTCTGCTCCCCCGGCGGTGCCTCTGGAAATATTTACTCAGCCCACGTTAAAGACTCAATTGGCGCGTGAAGCTTCAGTATAAGAAAGCTCCGGACAGATGCGGGGATTGTACCAGCTTCTCAAAAGATGCAGGGGCCCAAAATCAAAAGAGAGGGACTGGAGCGATAGCACAGCGGGGAGGGCGTTTGCCTGACAGGTGGCCAAGCCGGGTTCGATTCCCAGCATCCCATGGGGTCCCCTGAGCACCGCCAGGAATGATTACTGAATGCAGAGCCAGGAGTAAACCCCTGAGCATCGCTAGGTGTGACTCAAAAGAAAAAAAAAAAAAGGAAGTGAGTAGTGGAGTAGTGGCCAACCCAGCCCACGGGATGGGACAGCCATGCCCACAACTCTCTTGGGCGGCAAATCTCACTGCCCATCACACAGACATATAAAGGGTTTCCAGGACCAGCAGACCCAGACCAGCATACCCGCCCCCGCCAAGTCGCCCACCCTGCCACCTGTCCTGGCCACAGATACAGGGACAATGAGCTGGCAGCCAATAGGTGGCAGAGGTCTGGACCGTCCCCACACTGTCCCTCCAGCATTCAACCCTCCCCGGGACCACCACCTGGTGCTTCTCATCTGAAGCCTGAATCCGGGTTTCCTCATCTTCCCCCTGGATCAGTGGATCAGCTGGAATGTGGGTCAGTGACAGCTCAGGGCAGAACTGTGCGCACTTCCTAGGGGACTCAGGGCGCCTCACCGCCATTGTAATGCTCCAGCCCACTCCTTCACTTTTTTTTTTTTGCTTTTTGGGTCACACCAGGCTATGCTTAGGGGTTACTCCTGGCTCTGCACTCAGGAATTACTCCTGGTGGGGTTTGGGGGACCCTATGGGATGCTGGGGACTGAACTGGGGTCCGCCACATGCAAGGCAAAGCCCTCCCTGCTGTGCTATGACTCCAGCCCAGCACTCCTTCACTCTTGATAAAGAAGCTTAACTGTTTGGGTTTAGAGGATTTTGGGGGGGATGAGGGTGGGTATCGTTTGTCTTGATTTTGGGCTTCTGACCAGAAGTGCTCAGGGATCAACTCTTTAGCATGATCTGGGAGCCACAATACAGGATGTTCAGGGATCAAACCCAGTTCGGCCAAGTACAAGGCAGGTATCTTACCTGCTGAGCTATTGCTCCCGCCCAATTATGTGGGTTTGTTTTTTGGTTTGGGTTATTTTTTTTGTCTTGGTTTGGTTTTTTGGTTTTTGGGGTCACACCCGGGGATGCTCAGGGGTCACTCCTGTCTCTGCACTGAGGGATCACTAATGGCAGTGCTCAAGGGAACCCTGAGTGCTGGGTGCTCGGAGGGACCCCTGGCGGTGCTCGGGGGAACTTGGGTGCTCAGCTTCCAGCATCCCCTGGGCAGGTCCTCTGGGCACTGGGCCCTACCGGCCTGGCCCTTTCTCCCTGGCAACTCTTCCTTGGACCACCCACCAGTTCTCAATTCAAGATACATGTGTCTTCTTCTGAGGTGGCAGCTGCTATACTTGGGGTAAGGATGTGGAGGGGGAGTCCAATAATAATGCCCTTTACTTGCTCCCATCTGAGCGTGGCTGGCTGTCTATAGACACTGCAGGAGTCACAGAGCTTTTCCATTTTGGGGGGGCAAGGTGGGTGCGAATGGGACCCTGTGAAATGAACATGATGATGGTTTCTCTTGAGGGTGATGCCTTGGCCTGCCTGGTGGATACTGGCAGCTCTCTTGCCGGCCCAAGTGCCCAGCTGGGGTCTCCATCACAGGCTGGGGTTTGGGGGGCCTGGGGCCTGGAGCCCAGAAAGCGCCGTCTCCTCAGTGCCCACCCACACCACACCCAGGGCAAAGGTTCTTGCTCACCACCAGATGTCAGCATGGAAGGAAAAGGTTCCGACAGTGGACCCCGAACAGAGGTTTCAAAAGCAAAGATTGAAGAGGTCTAGAACCTGAGTCCAGCTGGGCAGGCTCTGGCCTTGCATGCAGCTGACACTGGGTCGATCCCTGGCACCAGCCAGGCACGGCCAGGAAACACCTCTCCTCCCCCAAGGGCTCAAGAGCCAGGAGTGAGCTCCCAGGACCATCAGGTGTGACTCAAAAACCAAAACCAGAAATCCCAAAAGACACAATTCTAGCTCTTCTCTTCCCCAGGTGACCCAGTCACTGATCACGGGGGAAACTGAAGAGAAATGGGAATACTCAATTCCCTTCTCAAAACTCCAAGGGGAGACAGTTTGTTTTTGTTTGTGTGTTGGCTTGTTTTGGTTTTGGCAAAACTTTCAAGGGAGGGGCTGGAGCGATAGCACAGTGGGGAGGGCATTTGCCTTCCACAGGGCCGACCGGGTTCAATTCTCAGCATCCCATAGGGTCCCCCGAGCACCGCCATGGGCAATTCCTGAGGGCAGAGCCAGGAGTAACCTCTGAGCATCGCTGAGGGTAACCCAAAAAGAAAAAAAAATTCTTGCAAGGGACAGGAGGAGAAAACTAGTATCGCTGGTCCTCAAGGCAGATAAAACTTAATTTTTATCTTGTGGGGGAAAAAATTCTTTAATTTTTTACAGTTGCATTGGGGTCAGTGAGATGGCACAGCAAAAAAGGCACTTGTCTCGCATATAGCCGGGTTCCATCCCTGGCATCCCATAGGGTCCCCCGAGCACCCAGCAGGAGGGATTCCCGAGCAGACAGAGTCAGGAGTGTGCCCTGAGCACTGCCAGGTGTGACCCCCCGACCCAAAACCAAAAATCAATAACAATAAAGGAACTGCGTTGCTTTCGATACAAGCCACCCTCGCTGCCACATTCTTGAACAGGCGACAGGCAACCAGAAACATCGCCCAGGGTTCAACAACAGAACAAGCTGACTGCCACCCCAACGGCCCCCGAGTGGACAAAATCACAAAGAATTGAGCTACTCAGGCCCAATTTGTAGTCAGAGCATCAAGTCCTACGGTACGAAAACGTCAATCTCAGCACAGCCTTGATGAGATGAGGCCAGTTACCGTATTTCCTGGCTGACCTGAGAGCTGGAAGCGGGAGCCAGTTACCATATTTCCCGGCTGCCCTCTCTGAGAGCTGGAAGCACCCCCCCCCCCCCGCAGTTACCATATTTCCCAGCTGCGCCTTTTAAGAGCTGGAAGGAGGGGGGGCAGTTACCGTATTCCCCAGGTGGCAGGCCCAATCGGGAGTATGAAAGGGATTTCAGTCAGAGTGATGCTTGCATCCGAAAAAAGGAAAACTAAATAAATCACCAGCCAGCCTGAGAGCTCTTTCCGCTTGCTGGCTTTTTCTTTTCTGCTGGCTAGAAAGTAGCCAACGTAAGTGCAAGGAGAAGTAGCCAATATAAATAGTTTCTTCTCCAACAAGCAGCCTGGGGCTATGGTAAGCCAGCTCCGTGTCCTTTGCATCAGCCGCCCAGAATTGAAAGAAAACAATTCTCCCTGGGAGCCAACGGAACTTCTGTTGCTGAACTTGTGTGTCTGGGGACAGAGCTACTACCGAGAATACATTTGCACACCCCGGGCTCTCCACTTCCTTTTTTGGGGAGGGAGACACCAGGCTGGGGTACCGGGGTGCGGAGGGCGGAATGGACAGGATTTTCTTCTCTGGGCCTCCGAGGCCAATAAACAGCAGACTTTTCAAAAGTCCCAACCCTGAATACAGAGAAGAATCCTTGCCATCCTTTCTGTCCCCAGCAGTTAACACAGGGTCTGATGCTTCCACCAAGGTCCTGAACCCAGACCCACGCCCCCGTAACACTACCGCTCCAGCCCCCAGGTAATACGTTTCCTCTACACTCTGTAAGATGCTCACCCGTGAAAGTTTGTAAGTCTGTAACTGTACCTCACGGTGATTCATTAAAAATAAATAAATAAATAATCCCTGTAGCACTGTCCTCCCGTTGCTCATCCATTTACTAGAGTGGACCCAGTAACGTCTCCATCATAAGACTTGTTGTACCCAAAAGGAGAGAGAGGACAGAAGGAAATGCCGTGCCACAGCGGCAGGGGGGGATGGGGGGGTTGGGGGGGGATA
>JAOXYA010146347.1:0-10011 GCA_028565675.1 Sorex palustris | reverse complement strand
AATCTATCCCTTAGACCTTGCCTATCTAAAGTATATTCCAGAGAATCAGCTGCTCTTACTAAAATACAAGTATAGAGTACTATAAATTTGAAAAAGAGTCTTAAACATACAGGATAATCTTGTTTATGTATTCACCTAGCTACTAATTTACATGCTTAAATTATTTTGAGAATTCACCAGAACCATTCATTAGTTTGGATTATCTATGCTAGTGCTCTCTTTGTGTTATTGTGAATAGCCAAGAATTAGGAAATTGGAATCCCTTCCAGGACCTAAAAATTTAATTGGCTCTGTGGATTAATATTTTCCATAAATATGGCAACATAAGAGTTAAAAAGTTTAACTTGGAGTTAGCTGCAATGGATAGGGGCTGAGAGAGAGACAGACAGAGACAGAGACAGAGACACAGAGACAGACAGAGACAGAGAGACAAAGTGAGAGATAGCTACAACAAGATTCTCCAAAATCTTGGTATCTTGTAAACAAACTTTCAGAAACCAACACAAACCAAAATGCTTTGCAAGTACTGAAGTTTTTCTCAAGATCTTTCTTTTAACCTATCTGGGAGTTAAGGAACTGAACCTAGCAAAGATTCTCTCTTTCCTCTATCCTTGGACAAATATCATTTCAGGTCTTCCTTTCATTATCTTAGAAAGGGAAGATATTTTACTAGATGCTATCTAATTAAGGTCCCACCAGCTTCATCATTTCATTTCTTAAAATAGTTTATTCAATGTATTTTTCCGTACTTTATTTTATCTTATAATTATGCCCCTCAGGCTTTTTGTTCAATATCCTTGGATATTTAAATCAAGGTGGAAAAAAAAGTTTGTTTTCTCACTGTTATGAGAAAAGAAGAAAATAGAAAGATATGCCAGAGTATTATCCTGGGAAAGAAACAAAAGTACTGAGTTAAAGAAAATAAATCATGCACCTAATTCAGGTAGTGAAGGGCAATTTTAGTTTTTGTAGAATACACAGAGATATTGCATGACATTTTAAACTATTGGTTTGAAAAAAATAAATTGGTAATTTGGTGTTAGGGTGGGAAGGTAGTAATTTTAAAGATTTAAAGATTCATAGAGTTAGAATTTTTTAATTATATATATTTCAGATAGCACAGTGGTAGGGCGTTTCCTTGCATGCAGTCAGCCTGGCGGAGCCAGGTTCGATTCCTCCGCCCCTCTCGGAGAGCCCGGCAAGCTACCGAGAGTATCTCGCCCACATGGCAGAGCCTGGCAAGCTACCCGTGACGTATTCAATATGCCAAAACACAGTAACAACAAGTCTCATGATGGAGACATTACTGGGCCCACTCAAGCAAATCGATGAACAATGGGAGGACCGTGTCTACCGTGTGATATTTTAGTAATAAGTCTAGAGGGATTATTGCCAAAAGCCACTGGGTTCTGAGATTGGTTTGTGTGCCTCTGGATCATGGTTGTTCAGGAGCCAGAGGAGGCATTTGTGGGTGGCAACTCACAGCCTTGTCAGGGCGGGAATTAGGGCTGGTTCCACGCTCCATCCCATGAGGCCCTGTTTGTCTCGTCACTGCAGTTTCATACCTGGCTGTCCATTAGGCTCTGAAAGATGGTGGCTACCATGCCACTGCCAGGGGGAAAAGGCGGAGAGACAAACACCCTTCCCCTCTCAGGGTGGCACAGAGTTGTAGTTTAATGCACAGTCCAGATGCATTTCTTCCAAAAGCTGGTGGTATCTGAGATTGTTTTGTATGCCTGTGGGATAATGGCCATTCAGGAACCAGGGGAGGCGTTCGTGTGTGGCAACTTGGGGCTTTGTCAAGGCAGGGAGAAGGGCCGGTTCCACCCACCATCCTATGAGGTCCTACGTGCCTTGTGACTGCAGTCTCATACCTGGCTGTCCATTAGGATCTGAAAGATAGCAGCCACCATACCACTGCCTCCAGGACAAACACCCTTCCCCTCCCAGGGCAGCATGGCGCCGTAGTTTAATGCGCAGTCCAGAAGCATTTTAGTTGGGCATTATATTGCTTGAATTTTCCTACCACCATTCAAGCCTGCCTTCCAGGTACAGACGCTAGATCTTTTACTTTCCACTGCTCAATTTGCATATCAGGAAAGGTTTGGAAGAATAGTCCTGGTGCTCACATACCAGAGTCATGCTTATAGAATCTCATGGTTGCCAGGATTCCATCTGGAGAAGGTGGGGAGACTGCACCTACTCTATCTGGGACCTCTCTGCGATATTGGCTCTGTATGGGGACTAGAGAATTCTCTGGGTATGTGGTGCCCGCTGGCCAGGTTTCTTCCCTGCTGTGTGTGGCAAGATGGGATGTAATGGTGAATCTTATGGTAATTCAAGAGAGAGAGAAGAGAGAGATTCTGCCATGGAGGCAGACTGGGTGCAGGGTGGGGTGGGGGCGGTTGGAGAGAAACTGGGGACTTTGGTGGTGGGAAATATACATGGTTAACATTGATGAGGGCATGACTGTTGTAACATTGTGTGACTGAAAATTAATCATGAACAACTTTGTAACTGTGTATCTCATGGTGATTCAATAAAAAAAATTTCTAAAGTTTTTTTTTAAAAAAAAGAGATGAGGGAGCCATAGCACAGCAGGTAGGGTGTTTGCCTTGCACATGGCCGACCGGGTTCAATTCTCAATTCCCAGCATCCCATATGGTTCCCTGAGCATCTCCAGGAATGATTCCTGAGTGCAGAACCAGGAGTGACCCCTGAGCATCGCCAGGTGTGACCCAAAAAGCAAAGATTTAAAAAAAGAAGAAGAAATGATGGAGAGGACAGAGGAAAGAGCTAAATTTCTCTCTTTTTTAAATTTTTTATTTATTTATTTATTTTTGCTTTTTGGGTCATACCTGGCAAAGCACAGGGGTTACTCCTGACTCTGCACTCAGGAATTACTCCTGGCGGTGCTCAGGGAACCATATGCGATGCTGGGAATCGAACCCAGGTCAACCGCGTGCAAGGCAAACTCCTTACCCGCTGTGCTATTGCTCCAGCCCCGGAAAAAAGCTAATTTTAAATGAAAACAAAATTAACTGTCTAATCTGAACAACAGGGGAAAACAATAAACATTTTCATTGGTTGTGAGGTAAAAATAAATTTGAGGAACTCTATATATAGTAGATCATTATTACTGAAACTAAAAATGATAATGTTTCAATTGTGTAGTATTTGAAGAAGCAGAGTGATTTTAGGAGTTTTAAAAGAAAGGAAAGGAACAAATATGCAGGTACTTTGAAAGGAAGGTAGAATTAAGAAAAGAATTTAAAAGAGGGAGATGCTTTTCGTGTGTCTTGCTCATACTTTGCCAGACCACAGTGACCTGAGGTAAATGGCTCTCACATTTTACTCTGGAATCTCCAGTCCTCAGTGACTATGATCTTCTATTAATTTAAGACCTCACAGAGAGGTTTTTTTTTTATATTTTCACATGATGAAGCTCTCTCCCCACAGATGCAATAGCTGCTGTTATCTCTTGCTCTCCCCTTTCCTGCTTTGACCTCCTAATTCCACCTACCCCTTAAGGTCCACCTGGAGCCTCTGGCTAAGCATTCACAAAGCCAGTACCAACATCTGTGCTCTGAATTTTGGGGGATGGTTGGCACCCCTGGCAGTTCTCAGGGGCCTAGAGCCACTCCTGTGATACTCAAGGATCACCTGGGCTATACGCAACACTGATGGAGGTGAGGAAAGAGGGTTTGCAGTGACTTTGTATCATATAAGCAAGCCATGTATTCTACCAACCCAGCCACAAATCCCATGCCTTCTGTTACTTCTTGAAGCTTGATCACTTGACTTCCCGTTACTCTTCGATTTGCTCGAGCGGGCGCCAGTAGCGTCTCCATTCGTCCCTGTTGTGTGCTAGTGTAGCCCAACGGTGTCTGTTCATTCTAGAAACAAGAAGAGCCTCAAATCAATCATTCAGGGTCTTGATGAAGAAGTCCGACCATCTTGTAGGTGGGCGGCCATGCAGGAAGAACAGTGGAATCGAAGAGATGTGTCCAGAGGCGGAGGTTCTTCGTCCTCTTGGCTATTTCTTCAACACTCTTGAAGGCATTCCAAACAAGCCATTCTCTTCCTCCTGCGCAACTCAGGTGCCAGGTCATTCGTCATGTTGACTTCTCGACCTAGGTACACATAACTGTTGCATTCGGAGATGGTCGTTCCGTAGAGAGTGAATGGAACGTCAGGAATGAGACTGTTTCTCATAAATACTGTCTTCGTGAGATTCAGCTGGAGTCCAACCTTTCCACACTCACGGTCAAAGTTGGCCAGCATTCCTCCACTACCTCCACTACCCAGCTGCCACCATGCTCCAGGATGCTCTCCGGACGCTCTGGCCAAGACTCACACACAAGTGAAGCCCCACAGAACAAGATAAGCAGAACTCTGAGACCTTGGACTCCATGCTCAACGGACCCGGGGACAGAGATCCTCTGACCACAGGTGACGAAGGGATTAAAACCAGGAGCCCCACCCTAACCTGTCCTGTCTGCTTCCACCAACCACCTGCAATCCAGGGATTGGATTATGCACAGAAGAACCACCCTACCGGTACCAGATAAATACCTCACCGGCAGACCTCCACTACCTCCACTACCTCCACTACCCAGCCACTACCATGCTCCAGGACACTTTTCAGACCTCTTTCCAGACAGATCATAAGACACTAAATACCCATCTTCCAGGATTGCCGCACCATATTTGATAGGATTCAAATATGGTTTGAACCATGGGAACACCTACAAGGGCAATTAGAGGCCTTCCCAAAAGCCTCTATCCCGCTCAGAGAGCCTGGCAAGCTACCGAGAGTATTCCGCCCACACGGCAGAGCCTGGCAAGCTGTCTGTGGCATATTCGATATGCCAAAACCAGTAAATACAATGGGTCTCATTCCTCTGACCCTGAAGGAGTCAGCAATACGACAGTGTTGAAGCTTATAACTCATATTTTCAGTGTGGGTACAAAACAACAAACTTTTTTCCAGGTGCTGGGTGGGGGGCAGTGTGCAGAGAATAGGGAGTAAAAAGATTAATTACAAACTAATTGTAGTGGACCGATTATTCAAATTGAGTGAACTCAACTGTGGGTTAAGACAGACTAAATAGAAAAGAACTTAAGTCTAAAGCTTTGTTCTTAGTATTAGAAGTTTTAAATGCCAGGGCTGGAGCAATAGCACAGTGGGTAGGGCATTTGCCTTGCACGCGGCCGACCCAGGTTCAATTCCCAGCATCCTATATGGTCCCCTGAGCACTACCAGGGGTAATTCCTGAGTACAGAGCCAGGAGTAAGCATCGCCAGGTGTAACCCAAAAAGCATTTAAAAAAAGTTTTAAATGTCAATGTCAAAGTTTGAAAAAGAAGACAATAAAACTATCTCCATTCATAGATGAAATGATCTTGTATATAGAAATTTCTAATGACTCGATTAGAAAACTATTTAAAACTAGTAGAATTCATCAAGATTGCGGGGTTAGGATCAATAAAAAAATATCATTTGCATTTATATGCACTATGCAATGAAGCATCTGGAAAAAAGTAATAATTCTATATAAAATAGCATCAAAAATACTTAATAATATATTTAACAAAAAGTATAAGCCTTACATTTTGAATACTACATAAGATTAAAGAAAAAAGATTAAATGAAAGATAACTCATGTTTAAGTATCAAAAGACTTAATTTTGTTTATATGGGAATTTTCCCCAGATTTATTTTCAGAGAAAATGCAATCCTTATCAGAATACCAGCTGTCTTCTTTATAGAGATGACAAGCTCATCTTAAACTTCTAAATGTGGAAAGGCAAGTGATGAAGATTAGCCAAACAATATTGAAAAGATTAAAGTTGAAAAACTCACACTCTCCAGTTATAAGATTTGTCACAAAACATCAGTAATTAATATAACACAGATACAAAGAGAGTTATATAGACCCCATAAAAATGAGTCTAGAAATAAACTCATTTGTCTATTATAAATTGATTTTTCTGTAAGAATGCCACGCGTGTTCAAGGGGCATAAAATAGTCTTTTTAACAAATGGCATGGGATACTTACATTCAAAAGAAACAAGTTACAAACCTATCTCAATGCAAAATTTAAATCAAATTGATCAAAGAGATAAATTTAAAAAGCACTAAGAATAAACTATAGAGATAAATTTCATTGTTCTTGAATTTAGTAATGGTTTTTTGATATATATAATACATATAATATATTTTTTTCAACATAAAGTATAAGCAACAGGGCCAGAGAGATAGGACAGCAGATAGGGTTCTTGCTTCTCATGCAGCTAATTCAGTTCGATCCACAGCACCCCAAATGGTTTCCCTAGCTGGAGTTAGCACAGATCCAGGAGTAAGCCCTGAGTACTACGAGGTGTGGCCCAAAAAAATGATAGATAGAATGATAGATAGATAGATGATAGATAGATAAACAGATAATACACAAATGTATGCTTTATAGCAATCATCTTTAACTGCCAGTTCAAGGACCAGTACCCCATCCATAGGTGTAAAATGTTGAAAATCACTGATCCACACCTTAATTCCATCAGTCTATGAATAGGGTTTCAGGATTGGTGCTGGTCTGCAAGTGTAAAAAGGTTAAATATAGTTTCTTTAAAGTAGCAGCTTTGAATTCTCTCGGAAAAGAGCATAATACAACTCACCATATCCATGCCGCTGGACCACGTGCCAGGTTGTTTTATTTGGGGCACACCAGAGGGGCCAGGTGAGCCCCCGCCCATGAACCCATCCCTGGCAGTCAAAAACCTCCAGATCTAAACTGCCGCCATGCTTGTGGCCATTCTCCACAAGCTCAGGTTGAATCTCACCCTTGAATGAAGTTATTCCTGGACATCTCATACCTCACACCACTCATATTCCAAGAAGGCAACTGACCTTAGGGAAATATATTTTTACAGATATATATATATATATATATGTACTGGAGTGATAGCACAGCAGGTAGGGCGTTTGCCTTGCACGCAACCAACCTGGTTGGCCCAGGTTCTATTCCTCCACCCCTCGGAGAGCCCAGCAAGCTACTGAGAGTATCTCACCTGCACGGCAAAGCCTGGCAAGCTGCCCATGACGTATTCGATATGCCAAACACAGTAACAATAAGTCTCACAATGGAGACGTGTTACTGGACCCGCTTGAGCAAATCGATGAACAATGGGAGGACAGTGCTACAGTGCATATAAGCACACATATATGTGTGTGTGTGTGTGTGTGTGTGTGTGTGTGTATATATATATATATATATATATGCACACAAGTCTCAACCTTTAACAACATGTTAGTGATCTCTTATAGAAGGGCTTAATGGCCCCTGGGTGAAATACAATTGTTACACACTTAATTTTTTTCTTGAGAAAGTAAGCATTTATTTAAGGAAAACATTTTAAATATATAATTTTTTATCTTATAAAATAGTTAACAAGTAGAACTGGAGCAGTAGCACAGCAGGTAGGGCGGCCCACCCGGGTTTGATTCGATTCCTCCGTCCTCTCAGAGAGCCCAGCAAGCTACCGAGACTATCCCACCCGCATGGCAGAGTTTGGCAAGCTCCCCCTGGCATATTTGATATGCCAAAAACAGTAACAACAAATCTCACAATGGAGACGTTACTGGTGCCTGCTCAAGCAAATTGATGAACAACTGAAGGACAGTGCTACAGTGCTACAGTTCACAATATTTTATTACATTTAATATTCAAACAACAGTCCCACTACCATTACACCTTCCCACCACCATATTTCAGATGTTTCCATCCCGAATCCCAATTCCTGCTCCAAAGCAGAACTGAAATAGTAAATTTTATATAATGTTTGTTATGAAAAACCGCTGGAAATGCTACAAAAAAGTATCCTTACAGGAAAGACTGTGAGGATTATTGTATTTCACCCAAGGGTCATTAAGCCCTTCTATAAAAGATCACTTACATGTTGTTAAAAGTTGAACCTTGTGTGCTTTTATAGATATAGATATCGATATTGATATATCTATAAGAAAAAAATCTATATTTCCCTCTAAGATTGGCTGCCGCCTACTTTGTACCCCATCAAATGTGTGCGGTAATCTTGCAGTATGGGTAGGGTGTGTGGTTTGAAGTATTGCATGCCTGCAAATGCAGCCACACTGACACTGTCCAGGAATAAATTCACTCATGGGTTATGCTCTGTCAGAACATGTGGAGACTGGCTGTGAGCATGGTGGCAGCTGGGTTCTGGAGGTTTTCGGATGCTGGAGCTGGGTCCCTTGGGGCAGAAGGGGTCTCACCCATCCCTCTCCAGGACACCCCGAGTGAAACAGCCTGGTGCTGGGTCCAGTGGCATGGTTATGGCGAGTATCATGTTATGCTCCCCTCCGGGAGAGAAGGATGTGCAATCTGGATGGTGGCCAAGGACGAGCTTATCTGGTGCCAGTTAGAGGTGGCTTATGGGCATGACTGCTGAGTCACCGGAGACAGGGGGTTACAGATGGAGGATCTCTGTTCCCCGTCCCACTGAACCCAGAATTCTCAGTCACAAAGTCCCGCAGACCTGGTTTTTTCCAGAGATTCACTCATGGGTGAGGCTCTGCCCAAGCGTGTGGAGAACGTGTGGAGAGTGGTCCCGTGGCATGGTTCATAGCGAGTGTCATCACAGTTTCCTCTAAACTTTTTGGAGCATTTTCAGCGGTTTATTCATAACAACACAAAATAAATTATTTCAGTTCTGCTTTAGGGCAGGGGTTAGTGTTCAAGATGGAAACAACCAAAATATGGTGGAGGAGAGGTGTAATGGTGATGGGATTGATGTTCAAATATTAAATGTAATCAAATATTGCCAACTACTTTATAAAAATAAAATAAAATTTAAAAGACCAAAAATTAATAAATAAAGCAGTAGCTTTAAAGAACACTATCACAAAGGGAAAACACAACCTACAAATTGAGAGATAATTTTTCAAATGATACATCTGCTCAGATATGGAGAATATGTGGAGAACACTTCTAGCTCAACAATAAAAAGTTAATTAACCCAATTTTAAGATGAGTAATGTATTTGAATAGGCATTTCCCAAAGACAGTGTGTGTATGTTTTTCACTGTGGTTTCATACGTAACATGTATGTATAAAGTATATACGTAACACTGTTACACTGTCGTCCTGTTGTTCATTGATTTGGTCAAGCGGGGCACCAGTAAAATCTCCATTGTGAGACTTGTTGTTACTATTTTTGGCATATTGAATACACTATGAGGAAGCTTGCCAGGCTCTGTGTGCAGGCGGGATACTCTTGGTAGCTTGCCGGGCTCTCCGAGAGGGACAGAAAAATTGAACCTAAGTTGACCGCGTGCAAGGCAAACACCCTGCCCCCTGTGCTATTGCTCCAGCCCCAAAATATATACATATATGCATAAATTTATGTATAAATAAAGAACCTTTTTTAGAAGCAGACTGGTGGGTGGGAGAAAAGTGGGGGTGGGGAGCATTGGTGAAGGGAAATAGACACAGGTGAAGGAATCTATGTTGAAACATAATATTCCTGAAACCCAATCATGAATAACTTTGTAACTTTCAGTGACTAAATAAAACATACAAATGTATATTTTATATAGATACATATACATATATGTATACTTTGTTAGTCACCAGAGTAAATCAAATAAAAATCACATAAAAAAATATTTCGCACCAGTGTGGCAGCTAGATCAAAAGGTCTAGTGTTATGACTGGGAAGATTACTCAAAGAGCTTAAGTACAAGCTTTGTATGCTGTAGTCCCAAATTTGTTCATAGGCACCAAGTACTGCTGGGACTAGCCCTCAAGCACCACTGAGAATGTCCCCAAAACAAAACAAACAAAAATATCAAGTGTTAGAGAAGCTGAAGAGAAATTTGAATACTCATACACTACTGGTGTAAATGACACAACCATTTGAAGAATAAAAGGTAAAGGTAAAGGCCCTCCCGTTGATCGTCGATTTGCTCGAGCGGGCCCAGTAACATCTCCATTG
>JAOXYA010146314.1:0-10012 GCA_028565675.1 Sorex palustris | reverse complement strand
CCTCTATGTGTTGTACAGTGGATGGAGAAGAATCTAGTTGGTTTTGCTGCAGGTCAGAGCAGCCATCTCAGTTAAAGATTGGTTGAATATGGGTGAGCCTCAGAATGTGATCTGTGGGCCTTTATCACCAAGTGGGAAGGAAGGAATTGTGTCTGAATTTCTGACAGATTAACAGAGTTCCAGGGTTAGGGAGACTAATGAGTAAGACTAATGCGTTTGGATTAATGTCTGTTGCCTATGAGATAAAAATGAGGTCTGGAGCCCTGGAGAGAAGCTGGCATTACACGCAGCTGCAGTCAGGGGAATTGGTGCGCAATCCCCAAGAGGATCCTATGGAAGAAGAAGAGAGGCCTGAGGCTCGAACTCATTGCTAAAGCTCAAGTGGACAGAGAAATAAAACAAGGCACCGGAGAACCAGTGTTTGGGGAGGGAGGTAGAGAATCAGGAGCACCAGAGTCCCTCGTGCCAAAGGAAGAGCGTTCCCTGAACAAAGTGGCAGAATGGTTCAGGTGGCCCAATGGAGATAAGGAAGGGAAATACCAAATTCCGCCACAAACCTGGAAGAGGCGTAAAAAGGAAACCAAGAAAGGCACAAGACCACTCAAGAGGTTATCAGTGATCTCGGGCAGAAACGTGGTGATGGACCCAGACTGCCTGAGCCTGAGATGTGTTGGGGCAGAGACACACAGCACTGACCACTCTAAAAAACAAACCAAAGACCCGAGGTGGATAGTAACAAGGAAATAGGATAAAGACCAGCATTGCCTTTAGAGAAACGATAGGGGGGTCACCAGATGACAGGTACACGGTCAGATTTAAAGCTGAGGGAAAGCAGACAAGAAGCAGAAAAAGGTATGGAAAGAGTTGAGAAGTAATAACTCTGTCCCAAGACTGGGGGTCAGACCCCACTAGACTGAGGGGTGCAAAGGAAAGAAAGACTGGGTGTGAGAACAGCAGCGTAATTTTCGAGATCAGAAAATTTCAATGCTGCCTCTTGAAGTTTCCTCTCTCGTACCATGTGGCCAAATGGTGTGGTGTGGTGTGTGTGTGTGTGGGGGGGGGGTGGTGACCAGAATTGGACTACACCTGGCTGTGCTGTGACTTGCTATTCAGGAATCACTGCCAAGAGTGCTTGGGGGATCACAGGTGGTGCCAGGGATGGAACCAGGGCTAGACCTGCGGAAGACACGTGCCTTACCCCCCTTACTAGCTCTCCGGCCATTACATGGCCTCGTTTTCACCTTCCTCCTCCTTTGATTCTGAACCCCATAAAGACAGGAACTGGAAGAGTTTCTTGCACTGTTTCTGGCCCCCAGCAGCTACTTAAGAAATGTTCATGGGAATTTGGTGGCAGGCATCCTTAGAATGGGACAAACTGAGGGCTTCCTTTCATTGAATCCATCAAGTGTTTAAGTGCAGCGGAATCCATAGTTGCTGAAATGACACGTCAACTGGCACCCAATATTCACTTGAAGTTTTCACTTGATGGAGGAAGCATTCCTATCTGAAGAGACCATCTTCGAAACACTGAGCAGTCATTACCGGCTTCCCACCATGACTCGACGCCATTAGTAGCCAGCAGAAAGATAAATGTCTTGCTAAGAAAACCAGAAACTGCCCCCTTGTGATGCTAGGGATGTGCATCTTTTACCTGTATCTGCACCCTGACCCCCCACCTCCACACACACACACACACACACACACACACACACACACACACACACCACACACCACCCTTGTCAGAAAGAGTGGGCATGGGGCTAGGCCCCAGGCTGTGAAGGAAGCTGACAAGCAGAGCCAGGGGAGTCCTACAGGATGGGGCAGATTTGGAGAGCAGGGAGGACTCCAATCTTCTGGATCGTTATTTCCAGTCATATAAGTCAGGAGAAGCCAGCAGCGCCGTTTATAGTCAAGACACTATTTAGCGTGAAGGAACCTCACTGTTTCCCAGACTGCAGCTTGGCCCAGCTGCCCTCCCGGGCTTTGTTGCTCTGAGGAAGCTTCGTCTCTCCCTGCTGATCCAGAGGAGACCATCTGCATTACAGACCTGCTGACAGGACTTGAGCTGGGCCCAGAGATGACCTATACCCTGCCCCTCCCCACCACCTCTGGAGACTTGGTCCAGGCCCTCTTGCTGCCTCTTTCCTTGTTCTCTCTTGTGTTCGGGTGCCCGGGTGAGAGGTTTCCTAGGAGATCCTGAGCCAACCCTCAGAACTCTTGAGCCCTGGGCCCCCTCACCTACTGCTTCCCATAATCCCAGCCGCTTGCATGTCTGATTTTTTTCTTTTTTAATTTCTTTTATTCAAAGTTTGTCTTTCAATGGAATCCGATGAGATGCAGAATTCCAAAGGTCATGGTTGCGTTTCAGTCAGACAGTGTTCCAACGCCCATCCCTTCACCACAGTACATTTCCCACCGCTAGTATCCCAAGTGTTGATTTCTTTTTCTTGGATGCTAATCCTAGTTTTGCCACTCAAAATTAATACAGTTCTTCAAGCGCGTGTGTCAGAGTGGATGGGGTCGAGTTTCTCTTGCTTTGCGTTTTGCCTCAGTCAGCTCATGCACACTTTGACCTAGGAGCCTGCGTGTCTATTTGTTAAGTCAATATTGGTGGAGCACCCGTCAGGGCAAGACACTCTCTGAGTAACTAAGTGAGGTACAGACATACTGACGAGTGGCCAGCCTTCAAGAAATGAATGTTCTCTGCCACAGAAGTTCCTTCACCCTCGCTAATGACAGCTCTTTTGGGGGAGGGTGGGAAAGTGGGGGTGGTAGATTGTGGTGGAGGGAATATGTGTCTGTGCTCAGGGATCACTCCTGGTGGTGCTTTGGAGACCATTTGGGATACTGGGGATTGAATTTGGATTAGTTGAGTGCAAGGCAAGCACCTTGTTTGGACCGTTTCTCTGGTCCCAGAGCTGACTTGTCATCAACCATTTTATTCTGGGGGGAAATAATGCCTCTGTACGGCTTTCCAAAGGAGAACTTTGCTTATTGTACTTATTTTGGTTTGGGAACACACCAGGGAGTGCTCCTGACTGTGTGCTCCTGTGGTACTCCCTGTGGTGTTCAGGAAGCCCTGCGGTGCTGGGAATCCAAGCCAGGCTTCCTGTATGCCATGCAGATGCCCCAGTCCCTTAAGTCATTTCTCTTGTCCAAGAACTTTCTTTCATGAACGTCACTGAAACTCGATGATGGATGCAACTGTCTCTTCTTTTCTCTTACTTCCGTTCCAATCGATAAATACTGCAATCGGCAGTTATTAGCCAGCATGATTCTTTTCTTCCAAACAAAGGGAAGAAACAGATGCAACAAGTACAGGAACTATAAATAAGCTTTTTCCTTCTTAACATACTTTGCCATTTTTATTCCTTTTTTCACCTTCACCGTTATTTTCAGATTCTTTGTGTGAGGGAAAATAGAAGCAAGGGGGAGAGATTTACATGGTTAGAGGAAGCTGACAAGAACTCAGATGTACTTAGAGTGGTGATACTTTTCCCCTTTTAATTTTCTTTTCCTTTTTGCAGTGTCAGGGATTGAATTCAGGGACTCATCTATGCAAGGCAAGTGCCCTGCCCCTAAAACTCCTTTACTTTTACTCTCCTGGGTTATATGCGTTTATTTGCAGTCTCTAAGCAATGCCCTTTTAAAAGCTCAGTTTCTCCTTATGCTTCCAGTTCTCCTGCCCTCAGTCTCTTTCCCCCCCTGATCCACTTCCACCAAAAACCCTTGAAAAACTGGGGACAAAGGTGGTGGGAAATGTACTCTGGGGAAGAGATGGGTGTTGGAACATTATATAACTGAAACCCCATAATGAGCAACTTTGTAACTGTGTATTTCAGTAGGATTCAGTTTTTTTCTTTAAAAAAAAACCTTAAAAAAACAGTAACTGAGGAGCTGGAGCTATAGCACAGTGGGAAGGGTGTTTGCCTTGCACGTGGCCAACCCAGATTCAATTTCCAGCATCCCATATGGTTCCCCAAACACCTCCAGTGGTAATTCCTGAGTGCAGAGCCAGGAGTAATCCCTGAGCATCGCCAGGTGTGACCAAAAAAGAAAAAACAAACCAACAACAACAACAACAACAAAACAATAACTGAAAGTGTCAGAGAGATGATAATACAGCAAGTAGGGTATTTGCCTTGCATTGGGTTCAATGCCCGCCCTCCTTTATGGTTCCCTAAGAAGTGCCAGGGGTGAGCCCTGAACACAGAGCCAGGAGTAAATGTCCAACACAGCCAGATATGTCCCCACTAGGAAATAAAATAATAACTGAGGGGTTAGAGATAACACAGGGACTTAGGCACTTGCCTTGTGCGTGGCTGACCCCTGTTTGATGCCCAGTATCATATATGGTCCCCCAAACACACCAGGAGTGATCTTTGAGCACAAAACTAGGAGGAAATCCTGAGCATAGCTGGGTGTGGCCCCAAATAAAACTCCTCCAAACTGAAACAAGCAAACATATAAATAAAAGACAAAGGCTGCTGAATTGATAATAATAGTAGTAGCAATTCAAACTGAGCTTTTAAAGGGGCATGACTTAGAGACTGCAAATAAATGCAAATAACCCAGGAGAGGAAAAAGTAAAGGAGTTTTGGGGCATACTTATTTAGGGGGACGGGCCCCCAAGCAGCATTCAGTGGCCCCACGGTTGGCCAACCTGACTGACATTTCAGTGCTAGGATCTGAGGAGGCAGTGCTGCCCAAGCCCTGTGGGGCCAGGACCACAGGGGCACCCTGGCAGGGTGGTGGTAGTACCTTCTTCCGGAACCACTCCCTACAATGCTCACCAGGCCACCTGGTGCCAGGAATTATACCAGGTACCAGGACCTGTGGAGGCCATTTGCCTTAATTGTTTGTCTCCTCTGCAACCTGCCTATCCTAGAGATCTCTTAACCTGCAAAAAACCTCACCAGGCTTATTTACTCTGCAGCCATGGAAGCTTTCCTACTGTCAGACTTCCCCCAGACAACGGGCCCTTCCCCCAAATGCTAGAGGGATTTATTAGTGACACTGCATTCAGTATTTTAACCAAGATACCAGCATTCACTCCAGATCATTTCCACTGCATCTCCTCACAGAATGAAGTCACTAGGTCCCTGTAGCAAACCAGTATGAGGCTCTGATTCACAGAGCGTGTGGGGTCCAGTGGAGCTATGGCCACAGGCCTTGTGTCACCTCCATGCTCCTTTGCTACCGAGGCTTGCCCCAGAATAACTTTTCTGAGTATGTTCAGACTCCAAAATAGCTCAAAAAAATCCTTGGGAATGTTTCCACGGGCAATGATTATTTTGTCTCCAAGAGACCAGGGTAATGTTCATGAAATAGCTCTTCCCTCTCTATTGCGTTTTTATAGTTGTTGGTTCCCCATCCTCCACTGGAATGACTTTGACAAGCATATTTCCATGTGTCTACACAACTTCAAGTAAATCCACTCCCTCTCATTTCCTCACTTCTGGCAAGTGACATTGATGTCTCAGCTTCTCAGGAAAACTCCAGAATTTGAGCTCCAGAGTCCGCCCTGGTCCAGCGCTGTGTGTGGCCATGTTGGCAAATCAGCAATACTTTCATCTTTCCTCAGAAAAACTCAGCCCCTCCAAACTAACTCCTCTCAGGAAAGATTTTCTTCCTTGGTCTCTGGTGACCCACCCCTCTGAGGGTGCCTCCTGTCACCTGTCCTCTGTCACCTATGGTTCTGCCCTTTTATCCTGGTTCCCACAGTGATCTGTGCTCTGGCGGCTTCTCTTCCCCTCTCTTTCTCGCATCCCTAAATCCCTCACCTGTGGGATGATGATGCTTCTCCACCTCTCCCTGGAACTTTCGGCTCACATAGCCAACTCTCCGCCACATAGACCAGTGTCCTGATTAATTTGCATCTTATATGCAACATTCCCCAAACTTAAACCCTTCACTTAACTCCTGTACACTTGTAATAACCCTATTTTTTCTCCAATGCAAAAATTATCGCCATTTTGCCTACTTGCTTTAGCAAAAAACTCTCGAAGACATGCTTCATCTCATCTTATTTTTTCATTCTCATTGATGAAGACTTTTAATTATTTGCCCCAGACAGATTCTAAATGCATTACTTTTCTGAATTCTTACAAATTCTACCCTGTGCAAATCTCTGTCATGTCTGCTTTCTACCATGACAACAGCCTCCACATGGGGCTATTTGCTCCTGTCCTTTCATTCCTAGAGACCTATTGCATGACACTTAAGGTGACTCTGGAGTTAACCGTTTGAATTCATACCATGATTTTACCTTGAACTGGCTGCAGTCTGATCATGTTAGAACTAGTTTTCTCTGCTTCGTGCAGAGAAAATTTAGTGCCTATCTCTAATTACAAGAATCTGTCTTGTACTTAGTGGGCACTCATACGTGAAATGCTTTAGCATCAAAATAATCTGTTCATAAATCAAATTCTGCTTAATGCATGCTTCTCTTCCAGTGCACTAAACCTTCATATTCCTACCCTAAATTCTACAGTGCTCGAGTTTCTATAGTCCTTTATCCTTCATAGGAGCTGGGTATGAGGCTAAATATTAAACGCAAAGACCTTGGAGTTTGATCCAAGCACTGCAAAAATATCACCTGGAATTCAGCACCGAGGGGCATAACTCATTGGTAGACCACTTGATTTGCACATGTGAGGTGCTGGGTTTGGTCCTTAGCACTAAGAAATTGATTGATTGATTGATTGATGTGAGAGATTTGATTCAGGAGTAGAGAGTGTGCCTTGCATATATGAGGCTCTTAATTCAGTCCTTGATAGCAGACAAAACAAATGAACTCATCAAACCTTCTCTGTCCACCCACTTTTCTGATCATCCACCTTTCATTTTATTCATTGCACCAAACTCCCTGTTGTTCTCTTATCTAAGTTCATTTCCGTGATTGGTTATTTTTCATTTTGTGGTCTCTTTCTAGGATCTTTCTGACTTTCAAACAATGTGCCTTCCCACCACCTATGTAGTTCATCCAGATAAACACCCAACTTCTCAACCATCAAAATATCTTCTCTGTGTATTTTTTAATATGACTCTCTACCACTAAAATGTTAACAGTTTGAGAGTAGGAAGTCTTGGTTATTATATCTTTAATATCTAGAAGACTAGCTTATACTTAGAAGTAACTGATGGCTCTTGCAAAGAAAGGATGGATGGATGGATGGATGGATGGATGGATGGATGGATGGGTGATGGATGATGGATGAATAAATGGATAGATAAAAGAGGGACTGGTGAGATTCTTTCACTTTACATTGGCAATTAAGTGCCTCCATATGTAATATTGAAGCCAAATTAGCGTAGAACCTTGTAGACTTGTGAATTCTCACTCCTGATAGGTGCTAAAATTAGGTGATGGAATGGAAGTTGTGATCTTATTGTTGAAAACCTAGAATGCAGAATAGTCTAAATGGCAAGTTTCTATGTCTACTTGTATTGAAGCAAGATTATTGGAAAACTGGAGACAACTAACTCAAAATGGTTTCTTGCCTCTGATATTTGTGGTCTGCCTGGTATGGGCTGGCTTCTTTCTCACAGTGTGTCTGTTTTAAATTTGAACGTTCCCAGAATTACTTCTGTTTCCTGTTGGAACAAACCTACGTAGAAAAAAATTAGCAAAGAGCTAGTGTGTGGCTATGTAAAAATAAGGTTTTAGAGTCAGACGAACCCTAGTTTCAATCCTGAGTCATTCAGCAGCAGTGCAACCATGGAATATTTTTTTTTCTTTTTTCATGATGGATGGGCTACACCCAGCTATGCCTGGGGCTATGTCCATGCTCAGGGATGACTTCTGGTGAGGCTTAGGGTGACCACAGGCAGTGCCAAGGATCAAACCAGGATCTATTGTAACTGCTGTAATATCTCTCTTACCTCCCTGAATCACGAATTTTTTTTCTTTTTGGGTCATACCCAGCTATGCTCAGGGGTTACTCCTGGCTCTGCACTCAGGAATCACACTCCTGGCAGTGCTCAGGAACCATACGGGATGCTGGGACTTGAACTCAAATCAGCAATGTGCAGGGCAAATGCCCTACCTGCTGTGCTATCACTCCAGCCCCAAGAATCATGAATTCTTAACTCTTAATTAATTCTTAATTCTTAACTCCCTTACTCTCGCTTCTTTCTGTAGACAACAAGGTATTATTAAATTATATGATAAAAACTAGTATGTTTGTCACATTACAGCTTCTTAATAAATGTTACTTTTCTTCTTTTCTCTGTATTCTATTTCCCTGGAGGAGGGAGACTCTAAAGTGATGCTCAGGACATCTGGTGGCACCACTGGTGATTCTAAACAAACTGGGTTTGCAAGGGTCTGAGAGGGTGATACTGCTCCAGTCCTGTGGTGCCTGGGATTGCCTGAGCCATGCTGGCAATAGTGAAAGGTCTCCAGGGCCAGACCCAGAAATGCTCAGGGTCTGTGGAGTGTCAGGGAAGGAACCCAGGTTGACACATATCCAATCATATGGCTAAGCACTGTATTGTTTTCTAACCTTTATCCTTAAATTCTCTCTCTGATCATTTGAGTGGTCTGTGATAAGTTCACAGGGTTCAGATGACTATGAGTTTTGAGCTGTGATGTTTTATGTCTCTATCAAAGTCATCAAAAATGCTGATATATGTGTAGCGAAAGAGAGAAAGAGAAAGGAGGGCATTAAGGATAACACCACCTGTGACCATATCCAGTACCTAGTAGATTCTCTTAATAAACATTTGTTGAATGGCTAAATTAGTAATCTGTACATTTCCCCGTCATTCATGCGAATCAATTTGATTTTCACATTGCTCTAAGTAATAGTTGCTTAAAATAGCAATATTTTTTCTTCAGATTATGTAACTGAACATTGAACAGCATCAAACCATAGCCAAATGGTTCCAGACATTATGGCACATAAACCACTTTTTTCTCTGCTTGATGTTATTTTTAATGATGTCTTCTGGAATTGCTTAGTTTTAACATCTTACAAATGAGCTCTGAAATCTAAATTTAAAAATGAACCAGAAGTTTTAAGAGATGTTTATTGGATTTCCAAAAAAAATTTCATCAGTGATCTTTACAACTTAGTGGTTTTTTTTAACTTCAATGTAATTAGTGCAAGATTGAAAATGGGTCTTGGTCATCATATTTGCCACCAAATGGATTTGAAGGCACAGGTTATTGGGCATGTTAGTAAAAAATATGGAAATATATGCAAGTGCACTCACTTTGAAAACTTCTATCATTAAAAATGTGCATGTATCTATATACCTTAACATATACCTTTTAACTGATACATATTCATTTGCATCACAAAATAATAGATTGCAATTTAAGAAATAATGATACATTTTATCTAATGTTACACTACATTTTAAAATGCATCCAAAAGGATTTAATGAAAAATGAAAATTGGAAGTTCAAAAACATGGAAAGTATTGGTAAATATTTAGCTTATCTTTAAGGAAAGAAAGACATTCCAAGCATTAAACACAGGGTCTTGGTGAAGGTAGAGAAATAGTATTGTGGCTAAGACTCCATTTTCTATGTAGCCAACCTATTGAGGTTTGACCCTCAACGCCATATATAGTCCCCACAGCACTGTCAGGTGTGATCCCTGAGCACAAAGCCACGAGTAATGAATGCCCTGAGCACTGCTGGGTGTGGTCCAAAATCCCCCAAAATAAAATAATCAGAATAAAATGTTGAGGGGAAATCACAAAAGAAAATATCAAGAGAGTTGACAGCTAAATATAGAAAAAAAATGGTCTGAATGTCAAAAAACTATTACAAGATTGAAGGAAAACAAAACTGCATTTCTGATGGCTCAATAGGAAATTCTTAACACAATAGAAAAATTTAAGAAGGGCCCAAAGTAGAATAAAAAATCCAGTGAATATATGAAAAACATTAAGCCCCACTAATAAATAAATGCATGCAAAAATGACAGTGGATATATATTTTTCATTATTAACTTGTTAAAAATGCAGACAAAATGGTATTTCTTGCTGGAAGGAAGTT
>JAOXYA010146307.1:0-10012 GCA_028565675.1 Sorex palustris | reverse complement strand
ATTGTATAACTGAAACCCAAGCACAAAAATTTGTAAGTCTATAACTGTACCTCATGGTGTCTCACTAATAAAAAAAAATCTTAAAGGAATGCTGGAGAAATTTAAAAAAGCCAAGATAACATTATATTTAAATAAAGTGTTTTATCTGTGAAAAAAAAATCTTGCTTTTGTTCTCATCATTCCCACCCCGCTTCTTCTTTTGTTACTGGGCCACATGAGGCTGTGCTCAGGACTTACTCCTGTGCTGTGTCTGGAAGCACCTTCCCCTCATACCATCTCTCTGGCCCCCTGGTTTCATGTTCACACATAACAGCCCGGCGGCAGCTAAAGGAGTCAACTGCTGGCCCAAAATAAAAGAGGCAAAAAAGCAGACCAGGTCCAAGTTTGTGATACATAAGAAATCTAGACAAGGCTTTAAGTAGGACATGGAGCTTAGATAACTGATTATTTTGTCCAAACATTACATATGTATGTACAGAATGTGGGCATGTAGCAAAAATAAACAGATATATCCATAAAAAGCATCAAACAGAAAATTTCAAAAGGGAAAAAATACACTGGGGAATGAAACTGAAATTGGCAATAAAAGAAAAAAATCCCCAAGTGTTTAATCTGAAGCAATACAGTCACATGAGAAATCATAAAGAAGCCAGGAAATATTCTAAGTCAACTGACAATGAAAATGCAATGCTCAGACCTCCTGGGGCATGGGCGAGAGCCTTGTGCTGTGGCTAAGTCATTCAGCGCGTTCAAAGGGTCTCGAGAGTGAGCCTGAGCCCCCTCGCCGGCGTTTGCTCAAGTGGGAGCAGAAGACGGATTTTCCCTTCGGATGCAGCAATTCTGCTCCCAATGGGCAACCCATGAGAAGGGGTCCCGTGTGGACTGAGCAACAAGTAACCTAGTCTGGTTCGTTAGGGCACTCTTCTGAAGGAGCAGAAATCGGACTAAACGTGACTGTGCATAGGAAGGAGACGGGATAAGCTACGTGGGGGACGGACACAGAAACAAAATGTTTGAGAGTGGCTGTGCCAGTCCAGGTGGCTGCACTGAAGCATAAGCGGATGACACGGGTGGACGCCCCTCAGCTTTCAGGGTTCAAAGCAGGCAGACACTTCAGCCTGGGTGTGTCGGGGGACAGTGTTCCCACCAGGGAGGAGGATAATGACAAAGAGAGGGGACGCGGTGGGGCTCTGGGCTCAGGCTAATTCCTCGTTCACGACACGAGTGTGGGTTGAGGGGATTTGTTCGCTAGGCCAACAGCAGCTTGGTCAGAAAGAGCAATGGCCAGCCCACAGCCGGGAGGAAGCACAGGAAGGAAAGCAAGCCTCAGTGGAGGAAAGAAAGGACTAGGGCACATGTCTGTGGGGGTGAGGTCCTGGGTTTCATCCCCACAACAACAACAACAACAAAAAAATAGTGACTTCCTGACAAGAACTGGAAGCCCCTTTAAATAGTGGGCGCCAGAGAGGGGCGGGTGAGAGCCCTCTCCGCCCCAAGGGATCCAGCCCCAGCAGCCAAAAACTTCCAGAACCCAACTGCCACCTCACTCAAGGCCTCACTCACCTCACTCATGCTTGGGCTAAGCCTCACGTATGAGTGAACGTATTACTGGACCTCGCATGACCGCGCACATCATACATAAGACACTCTCTACCCATTCTCCATAAGTACCACACCACATTTGATGGGGTTCAAATAATAGGCAACGAATCATAAAGGGAAATATACATGTATATATGCATGTGTACATATTTTCAGATGTAGACATGAAAGCTCACATCACTCAACCTTTAACAAGACGTGTTAAGTGATATCCTAAAGAATATCTTAATGGCCCCTGCCAAAATAGAACAGTCTTCACACTGTTTCCTCTATGGATACTTTTTTTGTAGCATTTTCAGCGGTTTTTCATAACAGATAGTACAAATTATATTATTTCGGTTGTGCTTTGGGACAGGGTTTGGGGCTTGGGATGGAAACATCCCAAATCTGGTGGTGGGAAGGTGTCATGGTGGTAGGACTGGTGTTTGAATATTAAATGTAATCAAATATTGTGAACTACCGTGTAAAATAAAAAATTAAAAAAAAATAAATAACTAGTGGGGCGCCTGCAGAAAGAGCAGCTGGGCTCAACTCCCAAAGGCAGATCTGAGTGCGATAAGGAGAAGCTGTCAAAATTCAAAGTTTGATTTAGGCGTCCACCGCCAACCAGGAAGCTCCTGGCCAGGCCATGGAACATAGCCGGCCGGGATGTGGTTGCGCTCAGCACTGGATGACTGCAGGCCCTGCCACCCGTCCACAGTGCTCGGGTGTATCCTGGTGGGAGAGAAAAGAGAGTCTTACCCTTAATCGTGTTGTGGAGATCTCGGCCTTCAAGATATCGGGGTCGTACTTAGTACTGGAGGAAGAGCCTGAGAATACTTTCAAGACAGAAGAGAGAAAAAAAAAAAAGAAAGAAATGACTCTGAGGAACTGTACAGCTACGTCTCAACTGGGCGTTTACCCCCTATAAACAAGAAAGCATGTGCGTCTGGACTGAACTCGACAAGCGGCTACCGTGATAAAACGTCCTCACACCTTTATAACTTTCCTTGGGAAACCCAGAAGGGCAGGGAAGGGGTCCAGCAACCAGCACCGCCACAAATAAAAACCATGTGGGCCAGAGAGGACAGTACAACGGGGAGCGCTCTTGCCTTGCACAAGGCTGACCCGGGTAAGATCCCCATCATCCCATATGGTCCCCGACCTCATCAGGAATGATTCCAGAGCGAGGAGCCAGGAATAACCCCTGAACACTGGCAGGTGTGACCCAAAAACCAAAATACAAAATTAAAATAAAAACCACCACCAGCAACTGGAAAAAAGGCATCTATGTGACGAAACCCCTGCGTCTACTTTTCTTCGAAGCATAGAAACAAAATCTTAGAGGCTCAACGGCAGCTAAGGAGAGCGATGCAGTATCAAGCCCGTTGGAGCCCATCACAGCTGCCTCTGGAAGCCAGGGACAGGGAGCAGTGGCCGTGCTGAGCTCTCTCTTCGGCCCCAAAAAGCACTCTACCCACTGAGCTCTCTTTTCGGCTCTCTGACTCCCTCCAGCCCAGAGCATCATTCTCCTGCCTGGCCCAAGAAGCTCTGTACTAGATGGAGCAGAAAAGGCCAAATTCTTTGCCTCAAGCCAAAAAAGGTAAACAAAACAAAAAAATCAACTCATGATGACATTGAAGACAACTGGGGAACAGGCCAGGGAGCTCGGCGCAAGCCTGGCATGTGGGAGACCCTGAGTTTGATCCCAGTACATATGTAATACATACATGAGTAAAATCACACGTGGATGGATGAACGAATGGATAAGTGAAGAAATCCATGAATGAATGAAGGTTGGCCAGGCAAAGGTAGGGTGAGAACAGAAGGGATTGGGGCTCCCCTGATGAGAAGGATTCTAGCTGGGGACGCAGGCGCCCTGCCCAGCCAGACCTTTGAGAGGTACCTTCCCCATCAAGAAGCAGCTGACCCAGAGCCAATGTCCAACCAAGAAGCTGCCTCTTCACTAGCGACAGCCTGGTCTGCCCTCATGTCTTCCTGCCTTCCTTTCCTTTCTTTTGCTTTTAAGACTCCCCTGCTGGTGCTTGGGGCTAACTCTTGGCTCTGCGCTCAGGGATCACTCCTGGTACTGCTCAGGGAATGGATCCAGGCCGGTCACAGGAAAGCACGCTACCCACTGAGCTCCTTCTTTTGCCCAGACAGCACCCTACCCACTGAGCACTCTCTTCAGCCCCAGGCAGCACCCTACCCACTGAGCTGTCTCTTTGGCCCCAGGCAGCACCCTACCCACTGAGTTCTCTCTTCGGCTCCAGACAGCACCCTATCGACTGAGCTCTCTCTTCGGCCCCAAAAAGCACTCTACCCACTGAGCTCTCTTTTCGGCTCTCTGACTCCCTCCAGCCCAGAGCATCAGTTTACAGCCAAGTGCCCCCACTCACGGCTTGTACGCGAGCTTGACTTCTCCTTGTAGGCGTCGTTGAGCCGCACATACTCGTCCAGGGCCAGAGCCAGTCTCTGCTCCTTCACGTGGTACAGCTCCTTCTGCGTGCGGAGCGCATCCCGCGCCACCGACAGGTAATCCTTGAGCATCTTCTCCTGCTCGCCCCGCCATTGTTTCCGTGGGTCTTCAATCTGCGTGGTTTCTGGAAAGACATGGGCAGGGGATTTTTGTCATCGAGGTTGCTGAGGGCAGGCTTGGGAAATGGTTTAAATGTCCCGAACTAGAATGCAAGCGTGAGGCACCAGCTCTGACCCCTGGCACTGCTGAGCCCAAGCAGCATGGCACCCAGGCCTGGACATGGAACCAAGCATCTCTGGAGAGACCCCTGGGGCCCCTGAGCACTGCTAGGGAGGAAAGGGAGCAGCTTTAATTCCTCTGCCTCTGAGGTGTTCACTGGCATCAGATCTCCAAAAATCCGCTTCCGTTTTAGCTGACATCATTGGTCTCCGTCCACTCCTTCCGGGCCCTGGTCAGTGACTCATTCTCCCCATGAATGGTCCAGACAAACTCCCCCCAGCTGGACTAGGACTGTCCAGAACCCTTGGGCTCCTCCAGCCCACCAATGGCTTTCTACAGATGAAAGACTGGACTCTTTCGCCTGCATCCAAGTTATCTCTGACCTCGGTTTTGTCCATCCCCCATTCCCCAGCCCCGTTTCCTGCACCCCAAATCTTTGGCCACTTCCTCGAGGTTACAGTCCTATTTCAGGCTGCCACCAGTGCTGCTATTCACCCCAGGCCAGCAACCGCCCACCACAAGAAGCACAGACGCCCGGCAAGAACAGTCTGCCACGATGACAATAATGGCAACCGCTACGGAGGTGAATTATCTGCTGACTAATATTATTGAAGCTTATGCTGCTGAGTTCCTTGGAGTGGGAGGAGGCGCATTCTCCCCGTGGCGGCTTTGCACTACACTTTACAGAAACACAAGTCAGAGCCCCCACCCAGACCCGGCGTTTCCTGGCACCAACACTGACCCCCGCTCCTCAGCCAAACCCCACAGGAACGTGATGCTGCTGAATCTCCCCAGGCAGGTGGGTCCAGGCTGAGAACTCGGGGCCCTTCTGGGAATGGGGTGAGAAGCCCCTTCCTGCCTGCAGACCCACCATCCCCGGCGACACAGCACCCTCTGGCATAGGAACCCTCCTGCTTTATGACTGAACTGCGCCAGACTGCCCAGTCACCGAGTTGTTCCAGCCCACAGCTTGAGTGCGTGGCCGCGTGACACCTCCCCACTTCACGGCACTGCCACCCCAGTAGGGGCACTGCAAACGCAATGGGAAAATCACAGAGAAGCCCATCAAACTCAGTGAGCAAAAACAGTCACCCAGAAGGTCCAGGGGGTACCAACCAGCCCCAGGCGAATCCTCAGACACACCAGGAGGACCATAGTGAGATATGACAATAAGCACAGATCGACTCTTACTGATCTCTCTTCTGCAAATTCCATTTGCCCGTTTGCTGTAACAAGCAACAGGAAATATACCTGTTTGTGTCATCCGAGGGGGCAGGCGGTGGGGGTGGGATCGGTGTTGGAATGGTGAATGTCTGAAACAACTCTATTATGAACAACTTTGTAAACCACAGACTTACAAAATAAAATACGAGTCAGCCCCTGGTGGGTTAGAAATTCTCATAGGGCTGGAGAGATACTATAGCAAGCAGTGAGTCAGGTGTGTGCTTGCTCCTGGCTCGCCCAGGTGTGATCCCTAGCACCTGAGCTCTGCCGGGAGTGATTCCTGAGCCAAGCACCAGGGGGAAGCCCTGAGCATCGCTGGGGGTGGCCCCCAAACAAAACACAAGCCAACAAGAAAGAAATTCTAAAACAAACCCTGGCTGTAGTTTGAGGAGAACAGCTTAGGGCCTTGGGACTGGCTCCTGAGTACTTTCCTGCTTCAGCTGCAGAGTAAAGGCCAACAAAAAATATCTTTTCTTTTTTTTAAGTGTTTCCTTTTTGGGTCATACCCAGTGATGCTCACGGGTTCCTCCTGGCTCTGCACTCAGGAATCATTCCTGGTGGTGCTCGGGAGATCATATGGGATGCCAGGGAGCCAATCGGGGTCGGTCAGGTACGAGGCAGATGCCCTCCCTGCTGTACTATCACTCCGCACCCGCCCCCCAACAAAATCTCAGTGAGTCAGCTTTCCTCTGGTGGACCCCGGGCAGTGCTGCCATATTTCACCTAATGGTCATGGCCACATGATCACTGCGGGCTAGTCTGTCCAAAAGCTGAGTTTTAAATTTTGGTCTTATGGGCTGGAGCGATAGCACAGCGGGTAGGGCGTCTGCCTTGCATGCGCTCAACTCGGGTTCGATTCCCAGCATCCCATATGGTCCCCTGAGCACCGCTAGGAGTAATTCCGGAGTGCAGAGCCAGGAGTAACCCCTGTGCATTGCCAGGTGTGACCCAAAAAGCCAAATAAATAAATAAATAAATATGTAAATAAACTTCAGTCTCTTAGGACCAGAGCCATAGCACAGCGGGGAGGGCGTTTGCCTTGTACATGGCCGACCTGGGTTCGATCCCCGGCATCCCATATGGTCCCCCAAGCACCACCAGGAGTGATTTCTGAGTGTAGAGCCAGGAATAACCCCTGAGTATTGCTGGGTGTGACCCAAAAATAAAAAAATTAAAAACTAAATAAATAAACTTGGGTCTCCTGACTGTTGCTGGCAAGATTGTCTGTCAGGCCCCTGGAAGTCGAGCACCAGCAGCGGTTTCCCCCAGTGACCCACAGCTGTGCATTTTTCAAAGCACGCTGTCAGTTTCGGGAAGTCAAAGCGTGTGGCTTGTTTCGGTGTCGCGGTACTGATAAATGGGCCTGGGGTCAATGCAAGGATGAGCCCGAGGTGCTGGGAGTCACAGGGGGGCGGGTAATGAGGTCCCAAGTCAAGACTCAAACCTTCCCGTGCAAAGCTGGGTAGTTCCTCTGCCAGCAGCCTGGTCACGTGCGGGGAGCTTTTCTGTCTGATTCGGGGTAAAAATAAAAAATGACTCTGGAGGCATCACCAGCCCGTTGCAACATATAGTCACTAGTATTCTGTGCATCCTAATCTCGCGCCAAAGATAATTTAGTAATAAATGATGCATTTTGGTTTTGCTTTGAGGCCACACCCAGCAGTGCACAGAGGGGGAGTGTATGTGATGCTGGGGAATCGAACCCAGGTCAGACACACACAAGACAATCACCCTACCCACTGTGCTATCTCTCTGGCTCCTGGTGACAAATGATTTTCAAGGAATACCAGCACGTGTGATTGTTTGTGTGTGTATGTGGGGAGGTGGGGGGTGGGTGGGGGGTGGAGTGAGCTTCAAGCTTCATTTTTCTTGCAAAAACAAAATTGTCATTAAAACGGCAATGATCATGTGGTGAAAATACAGTGGCTGTGGAAGCTTCCAGGCAAAGCCAAGAGTAGCAGTAAGGGGTGCTGAGGGTCATGGTGTTGGGTGTCCTAGGGGGAGCCCCACTAGGTCAGGAATAAGGTGGCCATAGGCCAGCAATCAGCCCTTGCTGGCCAACAACCCCACATGAATGAGTCTAGAAACAGACCCCATCTATAGCCCTCCTGGGCAGGGCAGCCTCTGGGGACAGTGGACAGTGGAGACCAGACCATGAACCAAAGGGCCCGGCGAAGTCCAGCCAGGGTATGACCCACAGTGTCCAGGAGACAATCAAAGCATTTTCAGTTTCGGGGGAATCTGGGATTGTGAGACAGATAACCAATAAAACAAAGCACACTGAAGCCTTGGGAGATACTAAAACACATCCCTACATGCAAGGCTTTGCATGTCCCAGCCATTCTTTTCAGAGGACGTGTCCTCTCAGGATCTTTGGAGATTCCGTCTAACCCGGTGGCCCTCCGTTGGGGGAGCTGGCCTATTTGCAGTCAAATGCTCGTCCACAGCTGAAATGCCACAGGAAGTAGCAACGGGCTTAAATGACCACAGCACCGTCACCATAAGCCATTGGCACTTGTTTCGGATAAATCAGCAGAAAAACAAGCACCAGACTTGGAGGAGAAACCGTGGGAGAAAGAGACATTTCTGAAAGAGGGCACCATTCAGGGTGAAACTATCGAGGGTCCTTGCGGGCACCTCTGCAGGGGCAGCCCCAGGCTGAGCCTGTCTAACGCCCCGTCATTATCTTGGCGCAAGAGATTGACCAAGATTCCCTCACTGTGAAGACTCCCAGGTGCTTACCCAAGGATAGTGGGTTGTTGTTTTTTTTTCCTTCTCTTCTTTTTTTGATTGGACCATAATGATATACAGTCACAACATTGTCCATGGTTAGGTTTCTGTCATATAATGTTCCAACACCTGTCCCTTGACCAGTGTACATTTCCCACCACTGATGTCCCCAGTGTCCCTCCTGAACCCAACCCTACCTGCTGCATCTATGGCAGACACTTTCTCCCCCCCTCCCTCTCTCTCTCTCTCTTTCTCTCTCTCTCTCTCTCTCTCTCCTCTCTCTCTCTCCTTCTCCCTCTCTCTTTTTCTCTCCCCCCTTTTGGGCCTTATGGTTGGCAATACAGATACTGAAAGGTTATCAGGTATATCCCCCTTTACCTACTTTCAACACTCAGTTCCTGTCCAAAATGATCATTTCCAACTATTATTGTCATGTTGGTCCCTTCTCTATCCTAACTGCCCTTCACACATACAACCATTAACCAGTCCTCCTGGACCCACACACAGTATTGTTTTGATGATGATGATGATGATGATGATGATGATGATGATGATGATGATGAGAATGCGTCTGCTCTGGAGATCACGGAATTCTGGTGCATGATCATTTATTTGCATGTTGTCTACTCAGTGGAAGAAGATGCACTTCACGGGGCCCGAGTGACAGTGGGGAGGGCGTTTGCCTTGCATGTGGCTGACCCAGGTTCAATCCCCGGCATCAAATGGTCCCTGAGCACTGTCAGGAGTAGTTCCTGAGTGCAGAGCCAGGAGTAACCCCTGAGCATTGGTGGGTGTGAGCCAAAAAGTAAAAAAAATGGGGATTATTCAGTATGAATAATTTTTGTAAATACTCCATTTTTAAGGTAGTATAGAAAGTCCCTATTCCTAAGTATTAGCTGTCATAGTGACATTAAACAAAACCTTAGGCAATCTGAAAACTGTACACAATTTATTATAATGATGATCCAATGCTGGCTCATAGTCATTTGTCAAGAGTGATAAATGTGCTTTACTTATGTAAGATATTATTAATATAAAATTACTGTTAAGGTGTATATTAGAAACATAAATTTAAAAGAATGAGGAAGAATGAATAGTCTTAACAATTGTGGGGCACCATTAGTTATATCAATGTACACACAAGTGTAGTCCTAGGTGAGGAGAGAATAAAGTTTTGGAAAATTAACTAAAATAAATAAAATTAAATGAAATTGGGGTCAGAGAGATAGTGCAGTGGGTACTTTCCTTACAAGTGGCTGACCCAGGTTTAATTCTTGACACCACATATGGTTCCCTGAGTACTACCATGTGTGATCCCTAAGTACAAAGCTAACAGCAAGCACATTCAGGCATGACCCCAAAACAAAACTAAAAAAAGTAATTATCATAAAAACCTCTATTTCGCTTCTTTTATCTTGCAAGATGACCAAATAGGCAGAACCTTGGTCAGCATGCTCCTGTAGTGACAGAAAAATCTAAACTGACATTTGAATTTTTCACAGAATCTTGTTTGAGAGATCTTATTAAGCAGGACACAAGACAGTTTTCTGATATTCAGAAGAACCTGTAATTTCTTTCTTAACAGAGAAGCCTCTGAAGAGCAACAAGTTCCTGTGTGGAAATGAACTTTAAAGTGTCATGCCTTATAAGTGGATCAACATAGAAAGTATCATGTTAAGTGAAATGAGTCAGAAAGAGAGGGACAGGCATCGAAAGATTGCACTCATCTGAGGAATATAAAGTCACAGAATGGGAGACTAACACCCAAGAGTATTAGAG
>JAOXYA010146299.1:0-10012 GCA_028565675.1 Sorex palustris | reverse complement strand
TACTGGTATTTGGCATATTGGGTACGCCACGGGGAGTTTGCCAGACTCTGCCGTGTGGGCAGGCTACATTTGGTAGCGTGCCAGTTTGTCCAAGTAGGAATAAGATGTCATAATAGGATGTCTGAATTACTGAAGTTATTACATATTATAAACTAGGTCATCCATTTGTTCCTGTATTTCTTGAAAATCTTTTTTCATCTCATTTTTTGTGATTTTGTCTTTGATTATAATAACTTATTCTACTGCTTCAAACATCATAGAAAATGACAATAAACCCCTCAATTTATACTATGCTCTGGAATAAATTCATCTGTCTTTTATTCATCTCTTTCCGTTTTCCTTTTTAGACATCACTTGGCATCATTTACATTTTTTGTCTAAATCTTACTTATATATATCTTATTTATACTTTTGTTTTCTTCTCACAAAAGTTGATAGCCTTTACATTTTGTTATTTTTCACAGACTTAGATGTTTGCTTTGCCAACTGAGTTATATTTTCAGTTAGTTTCTCATATCCTATGGATTTTTTCCCAAGGATTAAAGGCTTAATAGGGACAGTTTACTCTGCTGTCTTTTAGCTATTACTGAGTATATAATTCCCTATAAATATTCATCTCTATTCTTGCACCATAGATGTTTAACTCCAAAATAAGATTATTCTCTCATATGTAAGTAATTTTAGGTTTCTGATTCTTTCTACTTTCTTGATTCTTAACATCATTATAGCTAAAAATTTTTACTCTATTTATGATTTCTAATTTTATTACATAATGATCAGAAAATGGCCGCCAGTAAAATTGTGTCTACATTAGTCATTTTATAGCCAAGGATGACTTTTTTTAAGTTAATGTTCTAAAGTCACAAATTTTATTCCCTGAAAGATGCATCTACTGAGTCATTTTACACAAATAAAATCAATCTCTATGTTGTTATTTATCCAACTGGTGCTATTCCGAGAAAGATGCTTGCCTATACTTTTACTATATTTTTATTACATTTATATTATATTTTAAATTGGATTTGCTTTACGTATTTGATACTTTAAGGTTGGTGAACAAAACATTAATTACTTAAACCGTAAGTCTTTCATCAATAATTGACACCGCTTGGACCTTCTGTGATTACTGTGGCAAGACCCCAGTGATGTGCAGGAGTCACTACAGTGCTGGGGCCCGATCCAAATGCCACTGAGTTGACTCGATTCCCAGGTCCTGCTTTGAATTTCTAACTTCAGCTCAGGCCCTTCTGTACTCTCAAATCCATCTGAGTTTTTATATAGTCAACAAATTTTTTCTTCCTCTTTTCCCATTGACCACCTTTTTTTAGATAAAAGAGAAAAATCCATGATACTAAAAGAGCCACCCAAAACTTTATGAAGTACCTCTGGGTACTTCCTCACAATTCCATTCTTTTCATAATAAAGCCATAAGCCACTTAAGGCTTTGTCAATAACAGAACTCAATTATGAAGTTGGCCTCATTATGCAGTCAACATGTTATAATCTCTACTATCTGGATTTCTTTAAGTAGACTCTGGTATCTGCACGCTAATGAAATTGCCTAAGAGCATTTCTCATACCAAATCCCTGTATTAGGTATGAATTTATTTTCAGACAAACAGTATCACAGATCTCTTTTTTTCAGACATGCATCCATTTCTAATCTAAGTTTCTTTTTGTTTGTTTTGTTTTTCAGGGGGTCACACCCAGCAGTTCTCAGAACTTTCTCCTGGCTCTAAGCTCAGGGATCACTTCTGGCAGGACTTGCAGGACCATACTGGGGTACCTGGGATCAAACCTGGGTCTGCCGCTTGCAAGGCCAGCATCCCACCTCCTATACTATAGTTCCTGCCCCCAATTCAGGTATTAGTGAGGTTTGATTATCATTGATTTATACCAATATATATCACCGTATCACTGTATCACAGTCACCCTGGTGCTCATCGATTTACTCAAGTGGGCACCAGTAACATCTCTATTCCTCAGAGCTCTGAGATTTTAGCAGCCTCTCCTGACTCATCTTTCCCAACGACTGGAGACTCTTTCAGGGTTAGGGGAATGAGAACTGCTATCGTTACTGTTTTTGATATATCGAATGTCGAATACGCCACAGGGAGCTTGCAAGGCTTTGCCCGTGCGGGCGGGATACTCTCAGTAGCGTGCCAGGCTCTCTGAGAAAAAAAAAATATATATATATGTATGTAATTTTGCCTTCTGTGGCAACATGTATAAGCTTTATTAGGATTTATGTTAGGGAAATAAATCAGAGGAAAAAGACAAATGCCTGAAGGTTTTACTTAGGTGGGACATAAACTAAACAAATTAACAACCACATTAAATAAAAAAAAAACTAAACAAAACTCAACTTTACAGAGAACAGAATAGAGGTTTTTATAAGGGAAGGTAATTGGAGGTGGATTTAATAAGTAGTGAATCAACCGTGGTGTATGGTGACTCATAGAAAGTAGACTTTTGTGATGATCATGATGTAGTTATGAATGGCGAACATTCCTTAAGGTGAAAGCAAGAGAACACCTTCTCTCAAGTTGTGATGCAGATGGCTCTCGGAGACGAAAAATGCACCATGATCAAGTTGAAGCATCAAGCTGAGATGCAGCATGCATTCCACTCATCCTTACAAAACTGGTTCAGAGTTGAGCTTTTTCCAATGGCCCTGCAGGGCGTTTTCTATGAAGGTTTCTAGGCCATGGGAAGAGCCTGCGAAGCTCTTTTCATATTCTTAAGGAGTTCTGCTTGGAGCTTCTCCAGAGAAGAAATCCACCCTGCCCTGGGTGGTGCCTCAATTTCTGCTGCTGGTGTCATCTCATCCCTCCCTGTTCAGGGTTCAGTGTCTGCACTGAAAAGAGGTGCAGCTTTCCAGCTACATTGACCTCAGCTAAAGACTGGGCATTGCTAAAGGAAGAATCCATTACCTGCCCCCATCACACCCCGTCTATCCTACCTGCAACATCATCTACCCCCTACAGATTTTTTAATCTTTAAGGGGTACGTGGGCAATGGTACATCTTTTATGGCTGCAAAAGGCATGTATGTAAGGTTGTAGATCACATTTTCTTTATTAGTTCAGCATTAATGTACACTTGGTAATTTTGGTATCTTAGCAAAAGCAAATAATAGTCAGATGATAGAAATAATTACATTGTGGTGTTTTTGAAATTCAGATAAATGGCATCATAACTACATGTCCTTATGCAAAGTGCTTATTAGATTTGCAAAAGTTATTTTCTGCACATTCTTTTGAAAATATACTGACTGCACTGGCATACCTCAATTTTATCTTATACTGTTAATGTGGGACATAAACTAAGCAAATGAATAAACAGATACATGATCACAGTCAATTTATATTATGATGTTTCTGTTCTTTCCAACTTTTTATTATCACTATATTGTATTAAACATGCAATATACAACATAGTATGCAATTTATACAAAGGAAAGAATTAATGCAAAGGAAAGAATCATAGAGTAAGAGTATTTTCAATTATTAGGACACTGTCAATATTATTCTCCAATGATTGAAATACTGATCTAATCCTACCCATAATTTGAAATTTTCCCTTTAGTACATCCTTACTGACAACACTATCAAATCTTTTTAAGTTTACTATCCCAATGAACATTAAATGTAATATGTTTCATTTTTGCTTTCTTGAATTGCTCCTAAAACTGAACCTTATGCCATATGTTCATCATTAATTCATTTCCCTTCAGTTTTATTCTTAAAACTTGAAAATTTCCTTTTTTCGATTTTATGCATAATAATTCATATGTTCACAATACATATTCATTGTACTCTAGATAAACTAAAAAGAACTACTTTTAAGCTCTCATTTAAAACATATTTTTAAATGTGAAATGTGTCAATTCATCCCCTGTGTAATTTATGCTTATTTTAGGAATCCATAATCAAAGCTGATCAATCACACTATTGCCTTATGTCTGTGTGCACGTGTGTGTGTGCACGTGTGTGTGTGTGTGTGTGTGTGTGTGTGTGTGAGCCAGAGCCAGGGCCTACTCCTAGCTCTCCACTCAGGAATTACACTTGCTCATGCTCAGGTGACCACATGGGATGAACCCAGTCAGTCAGCCTCAATCAAGGCAGACGCCCTACCTACTGCACTATCACCCCAGCCCTGTCCTATACTTGTTAAGAGTTCCAATTTTTTTTCCAAATTTTCACTGGTTATATTTGGTCAAAATGTATAATTGGTCACAATGAAATAAAAATATTTCAATCACATGTAAATATAAAATTACCTTAGCTTTTTACACTGTGGAGTCATGCATCCATCACCACTATCCAATTAGGAAACATTTTCATCAACTAGAAAGTTCCCTTGTGTCCACTTGGCGTCAATCCCTATTCATATTGCTAACATCACATAATCAGTAAATTGCATAGTGAACATTTTATATAACAGAATTCATACAATATTCATTTCATTCCTTCACTTAGCAGAATATTTTGCTACCTTATTAATGCCATAGTACACATCAGTCAGCCATTTCCTTTTAATTATGCAGTATTAGTCCATTACATGCATACATAATAATTTTTTAATCCAGTTACTGATGGAAGTTTGGGTTGCTTCCAGTTTTTGTTATTATGAATAATGGTACTAAAACCTTTCAAGTACAAGTCTAGGTGTGAACATTATAGCTGTTGTTTCCTTTGGTAGATATCTAAGTTTGGAAATGACACATTATATCATTTTTAAATTATTTTTCAAAATCTAAGCGTCACACCTGCTGTGCTCAGTGATTTACATTGGTCTGTGCTTGGTGGGCACTCCTGCTGGTGCTCATGGTACCAGATGTAGTGCTGGGGATCTAACCAGGGTTGATCACAGTATAAGACAAGCAGTTTATCTCCTGTAATCTCTCAATCCTACTCATTTTTTTAAATAATTTAGTAATTTCAAGTAGCCTTTTGAAGCATGGTTGGAGCATTTTACAGAATTATCAGCAAGCTATAAGAATTCAGTAAATTATTGCATACTGTAGTTTTAATTTTACTCAAATTAGCTACTTTTTCTTTATGGTTTCTCTTTTCATCCAGTAATTATTTAGAAATGTGTGGTTCCTTTCCAGGTACCAGACTAGCAGTTTCCCAAACTGCACGCTCTCTCTCCTCTCTTTATTCTTCTTCTTCTCTCTCCTCTCTTCTCTCTCTTCTCTCTCTTATCTCCTCTCTCCTCTCTCTCTCCCTCTCTCTCTCTCTCTTTCTCATTTTTAGGTCATACTATGTGATGATCAGGAGTGACTCGGGGCTTAGTGTATGGGGGATCAGGCAGCGCTGGGGATTGGCTCCTTTACACTATACGTGTCACAGGTCTTTGAAGCTATCTTCCTATATTATATTCTTATTAAATTTAAGCAAATTTCACTGTTGTCAACAAACATGTTTTGTTTGCTTTCAATTACTTTAAATTTTTTGAGACTTGTTCTATAATCATATACTGTTGAGAACACAGCACATACCTGCCTATGAATGTCAAAATTCTGTGGATTTATACTGAACAGAGGTAGTTTTTGTTTTGATTTTTGTTTTTATTTTTATTTTGAGGTCACACCCAGCAGTTCTCAGAGCTCACTTCTGTCTCTGTACTCATTTGGTCCCCACAAAAGCCTCGGGGGCATAAGGGATGCCAGTGACTGAACCCAGGTCAGCCACAGGCAAAGTAGGTACCATTTCCCTCCATCCCTTCTTTGCCAATTTTAAATGGGATTCTTCAAAGCGTATCAGTATGAGCTTCTGTTAAGTGAATCATTTACATACTGTATGAAACTTTTACCATTTACAAATATCTTCTACTCCATAGGTTGTCTTAGCATTTTGTTATCGTTTGCTTGCATATTTTCAGTATGATACAGTATAATTTGGTTACTTTCACTTTTGTTTCCTTTGGTTTTTATGCCAGTATTTTTTTTTAATTCACACTCAAGACTGAAGTGAAGGAGCTTACGCCCTATGTTATCATCTAGAAATCTGATGATATGGAGTCTTAAACCATTGATTTCAATTCTGTGTTCGGCTTAACACAAGGTACAATTTCATTTGTTAGTGTGTGGGTATCCAATTTGCCAACATCATTTACTGAACACTTCACTCTTAATTTTACATTCTCGACTTCTTTGTCATAATGTAACAGTATACACATAACAGGTTTTTCTCTGGGCTTTCTATAACATTTGATCAAACTCTGTATCTATTTTCATGTCAGTCACATAATGTTTTGATTACTAGATCTGTTTGTTGCATGGTTGGTTTTGCGGCCACACCAACTGAAGTGTGGCATAAGCTCCTTAACATCAGGGCTAACTCTTGATTCTGAACTCAGGGATCATTCATGATTCAGTCCTGGAGGGCTTGAGGGATCGTACAGTGCAGCTCTATCCTCCCATCCCATTGTTCATTGATTTGCTCAAGCGGGCACCAGTAACATCTCCATTGAGAGATTTGTTGTTACTGTTTTTGGCATCTTGAATATGTGACAGGTAGCTTGACAGGCTTTGCCTTGCAGACGGGATACTCTCGGTAGCTTGCTGGGCTCTCTGAGAGTGACAGAGGAATCGAACCCAGGCCGGCCCCATGCAAGGCCGATGCTCTACCAGCTGTGCTATCACTCCAGCCCCTTGACAATGGCTAACCAGAAATAAAAAATTAAAGCTTATGCTTACAAAGGACTCTTTCTTTTCTTGTGTATGTAATTTACTATTTTTATATTAAAGAATGCTATCCAAGAACAAGCCTGCATTTTTTTGCTACTTAAAATAAATGGCTTCATTGTAATTACAATTCAGAGATATATGCAACGTGTATAGGGATAAAAATTATTTGTTCGGGTGGAATCTGCCAAGCAAGACTCAAAGGGCTTGAGGGCCACTCCCAGTGATACTCAGCCCACTGGACTGGACAGTTCAATGCGAAGGCTTCCTAGTGCAGTGGTGCAGAGCTAGGAAGATAGGGTGGGCACCAGATCCACTCCCAGTGGTATTGAGGACTATTTTTCAGGGCCAGGGATTGACCTTGGGTCTTTGTGCATGCAAAGCCCCTTGCCCCTGACTCCTGAGTGCTCTCCCCATCTCCCTTAAAAATCATTCTTTGATTGATCTTTGTTTTTTAAGGATGTATGAGAACTGGAGGAAAAAACTCTAGAGATTTTCTAGATAATAGTCATGACTTGATCTGTCTTGAACTTTATTTTTTAAATTAAAAAATTGTCTTGGTGTTTTGAACCACACCTGGCCATGATCAGGGCTTAATCCTGGTAGTGCACTGAGGGGTCACTCCTAGGAGGTCTCAGGAGACCATATATGGTGCCAGGGATTGAACCCAGATCAATGATGTGCAAGGCAAGCACCCTTCTCACTGTACTATTGCTCCAGTCCCAAACCATATTCTTTTAAATACTTGGAAATGTTCATATTTATGTCACTTCTTTAAGAGAGATATCCAAAAAAAGTTGATGGAAGTCCAAATACCCATTCTTATCTGATGGGTATTGGGTAAATAAATTTTCCCATTTGTGGGATCTCTTTGTATTTTGTCACTGTTTTTTTTTTTTGAGCTGCAGAAACTTCTTAGTTTAAGATAGTCCCATTTCTTTACCTTTGCTTCCACTTGGCTGGTCTGTGGTGTTTCATCTTTGAAGATACCTTAGGTTTCAAAGTCATGGAGAGTTTTACCGATGTTTTCTTCTATATACGTTATGGATTCCTCTATTGAGTTCTTTAGCCCTTTTTTTTTCTTTTTGGTTTTTGGGTCACACCCGGAAATGTACAAGGGTTACTCCTGACTCATGCACTTAGGAATTACTCCTGGTCGAGCTCAGGAGACCATATAGGATGCTGGGAATCGAACCCAGTTTTGTCGTGTGCAAGGCAAACACCCTATCCGCTGTGCTATCACTCTAGCCACAGAGGCCTTTAATTTTTTTGATCTGACTTATGGACCTGGTGTTAGATAGAGGTCTGAGTTTATTTTTCTGGAAGTAACTGCCCAGTTTCCCCAGCACTAATTATTTAAGAGGCTTTCCTTGGTCCATTTAATATTTCTTGCTTTTTTTTTATCAAAGACTAAGCGCTCATATATTTGAAAGTATGTGACAGAATATGCAACTCAATTCCATTGGTCTGTGGATCTGTTTCTATTCCAATACCATACTGTTTTAATTAGAGTAGAAGCAGCCTAATGGCTTTCATTTTATTCCCTTGCACTTGACTGAACTGAATTTAATTGATGACACCCTACATGCTCTTCAAAGCTAGTCTGGTGAGTTTCTTTCTTTTCAATAATCATTTGAATTTTTCCAACTCTGAGTCTTTAGTATTCAATATTTCCATTATTTACAAATTCGTGGAATCTGGAAACCTTGGATGAATAACCTTTCTCTGGCCCCATCTGTGTATCTATGCCGAGACTAAGATTTATTTTCCTTTCCTGAAAATAGCAATTCCTTGACCCAGCCTAAGACCATGGCTCCTGAGAAATCAGGTGGCAGGAATTGTCTTCTATGCTACCCTGAACAAGCGGTCATCATGCTCAGTTTGATAGTTGCCTCATAATGCTGGTGGGATGTGAACATATGCTGTGCAATTCCTCAGCGCAGACTTTCATTGTTTCTAAATCTCCTAGGTGCCTCCCTGGGTGACAGGTGTGGATAGAGAAAAAGAAATGAATTTCCTTCTCAAGCCTGCTGTCTCCTTCCTATTCCACAAAAGTCACCCAGGGAACCTCCACAGGCAACAGAAGAAACTCTGCAAAGGCCAATGGCCACTATGCCATAGTTGGGGGTGGGTGACCCATATCTCCACCTAAAATGTGTACTCTGGTTTCATTCTGGAGAAGCCTAGATGCTCTCTTCAACACAGATCGCTGTTTTCTTTGCTGTGTTCTTTAAATAAACTGTTTGATTTCACTATTTGTTTTCCCCTGAAATTCTTTTTTTCGTGATGGTATACATACTAGAAAGCCTAGGTGAGATTTAGAACTCACTTTCCTGACTATGAAGAGCAATTCCTCCCTCCCATCTGGGTTAAACAGGTCCCTGAGAAATAGGATGTCAGGGATCGTTTCCCAAGCTGGATAGAATAAGTGGAACTCTCCTGTAGTTTTATCTCCTGGGAACAATAAAAAGTAAAGCGTGGAGTGGGTGGGTGCTTCGACAGACAATCACCGAACAACCTTCTTGAGACTGTTGTTTTGTCACTTAAGTCACCAAAAACAGTCTCCCACCTCCTCCCCAAATTATGGGTGAAAGGAGGCTACATATCATTAGAGACCAGAAACTCAAAGTAAAAGATTATAGTTAATTGCCATAAGAGTTCTCTTAAGCACCCTGTTATCAATAATATGCCACCAAATAACATACCTCTTCTATTAGCCTAATTCAATCTTAGCTTCTCTAGCTTTAGGAAAAGATGCTTCTTCACTCAAACAGGAAAAGAGATGCATTAATACTTTTGTTGTAGGTAGGAAGAGAAAAGGGCCCTCCCTGGTCATGTATATTCAGAAAAATGTCCTTCAAACCTCCACTCCAACGAAGGCATGAATGCCTTTGACACAAAATACCCATTTTAGAAGCCAGGATGCAGAATTTCAGCCCCGTTGCAGGCATGGCTTCCTGGGAGGAGAGGCAGCAGGAACCCTTGGGAGGAGAATCTCCAAACCTGGGAACAAAGCCCCATGCAATGTGTATCCAAAGACGATCAGCTACTCCAAGTTCTCCTTCTTGGCAATCTCCAGGGCAGTCGGTTGGCATGAGGGCAACTTGGGAAAAAAGTATATAACTTGGAAGAGGTAAAGGGATTCCTTGTCTCTTGGGCCCATATCTGCACAAGATGTGAACTTTCTCTAGGATGTATTTTTTTTCTTTCTTTCTTTCTTTCTTTCTTTCTTTCTTTCTTTCTTTATTTTATTAGTGAAACACCATGAGGTACAGTTGTAGATTTACAATTTTTTGTGCTTGGGTTTCGATTATACAAT
>JAOXYA010146282.1:0-10012 GCA_028565675.1 Sorex palustris | reverse complement strand
TAACAACAAAATCTCCAATGGAGATGTTACTGGGCCCGTTCGAGCAAATCGATGATCAACGGGAGGGCCTTTACTTTACTTTACTTTCCTTCTCTTGCTGTCAGACTCTGCAACCTGGCTCTCACTTAACTCTTCCCACTCGTCTTAGCTGGATGGCACCTCTGTTATTCCTGTGCTGCCAGTTTGGAGGCTGCACAGCTGGGCCTGAGGAGACAGGGTAGGAAGCTGCGTGCAGGGGGCTTCAGGGCCCTGGGAGGGCTTCCCCTTCCCTCCCTTGGTGGCCCAAGCAGCTGCCACCCGCTTGGACACCTTTCAGCTGGTCTTGCTCTTACCCTAATGACAGATTCAGCTCTGTCTACTTTAGAACCATGTTCTAGATGCTCAGGATCTCTGAGTGTCCTCCTCTGCTTCCTGTTGGAAAGCAGGAGGTCTTCCTCTCTCCCCTGAAACCCTGGAAAGCTCACTCGGGGTCAGCTAGCAGGGAGAACCAAGAAACAGGGTGTGCTTCTGCGTTTCAGAACACAACCAAGTGGAGACCCCACTGGGCACGCTGTCCACAAGGGGCAGTGAGAGCCTGACCGTTAACTGGGCTCTTCCTCCAATCCACTCTCTGTTCCCACCATCTTCCAGCCCACAGCGCCTCAGGGCAGGCTATTTTGGGAAACAGCTCGCAGACCCAGTTCTGGCTCTGAACCCATGTTTTCCCCTGTGGACTGCAAAGGAAAGCTGCACCTCCAGATAAGCCAAAGGACCCGGGCAGGCGTGGGCATTGCTGGCACCGGGCACTCAGGGTTGGTAGAGACTCGGGGTGGGGGGCTGGGCAGGACTGCAATCTTGACTTGAGGCTCTTGGCTCAGTTCCTTTTAGAAAAACTTAGAGGAAAACACTCGCCTTTTTAGGCTTCTGAACACATCTATTTGGGTGGCACTAAGTACAGCCGCTTAGTGGTACAACCGTTAACTCCCTCTCCAGAACTTTTCCTCTTCCCAAATTATACCTCCACAGACAGGAAACAAGAGCCCCCGCCCCCTGCATTTCCCAGCCTCTGGAAGTCCCCCTTCCTCTTTGTGTCTCTGTGAATTTGACTCCGTTTCCCCGTCTAGCTGGATCTAGCTGTAAAAAGGGGTTGTTGAATGAATGACATTCTGTTTCCTCCTGGTCCTGACCTTTAAGACCATCTCAGAAGCTGGGGAGGGAAGGATGGGGCTAGAGCTGACTCTGGCTCAATCCCTGACACCACACGGCCCCCATCAGCATCCCTGGGGAGACCCCCAGAGCCATGCCGTGGTGCTCCAGGTCACCCCCAGCACATAAGGTCTAAACAGTGCAGCCTCCTGGCCCCCTGCATTGAACCACCCTCCCAAATTGCTGAGGAGTACCAGAGTGGCTCCTGGGCCCCTGAACACTGCCCAGGAGGTCACCTGTGCCCTCAAAGAAAGTGTCTGGGGCAAAGGCCACGTCTGTCTTGTTCCCTCCAGCTTCTTCCCCAAGCATGCCCGCAGACCCTATCGAGAGACTCCCTCAACCTCCCGCAGTCAGCCCAAGGCCTTGACCCCTGACTCTGGACCCTCCAGCAGGTGTTTACTCTCAGCCCAGGATCTCCCTTCATATCTGAGCTGGGTCCTGGGTCTGGGGCCAGCCTGCTGTGGTCGGGTTCCAGTCCGCGTCATGCTCTGTGCTCTTGAAGAAACTAGCCCACATGAGGGATGGACACCAGAGGTCGGCCCCACGCTGCCAGGGGCCCGCATCCCACTGCCCACTTCGGCTTTGGCCTTCTCCTTCTTTCTCCATGAAATGGCCCAATGGTGTGGAAGTGCTGGCAACAGGACGCCCCCATTCCCTGCAGAGTGTGGCCCTGACAGGCTAGGGCACCCCTACTCCCTCGGAGAGTGCGTTCCTGACAGATCATGGCACCCCCTCACCTTCCCCATTCCCCAGAGAGTGCGACCAGGGTCACAGGTCAGGGTGCTGGTGGCTGTGGATCTATGTAGTGACCCAACTCCAACCCTTTCCAGTGACAACGTTTATTTTAAAATTTTAAACAATAATAATCATTTGTTTTGTTGTTGTTTGGGGGCCACACCCAGCAGAGATCAGGGGTTACTCCTGGCTCTGCTCTCAGGAATTAATTACTCTGATGGTGCTTGGGGGACCGTATGGGATGCCGGAGAGTGTCAAACCCAGGTCAGTCACATGCAAGGCAAGCAGCTTCCCCACCATACTAGCACTCCTGCCTGTCTTTTTCAGGCCGGGATTCCCATTCCAGGCATTTGCATGTGGTTAAGACTTGCAAATCCAGTCAGCCCAAGTTGCCCTAGCAAGCCAATGGTTTGGTTTACAAACATGGGCATCTGCACTGTCTTTTTTCCCTCTTATCCAGCACTGATGTAGGCGGTGCTGGGAGGTGGAGCACAAAGAGCGTGGTCCAGGGCGGCGAGAGGTCATTCACTCCTGTCCTCTTTGGCCCCAGACTCAATGCATGATACTGGTCAGCACATGAGTTCTCTGGGGGCTTACAGGTGACCTTTCCATCCTCTGCCCCCAGCCCCAGCTTGCTCATAGCTTTGGTGTTCTGGGGGGGTAGAACCACTTAGCATGAAAAGTTCCCTGTCTGCAACACACACACGCACAGCACAACACACACACAACATACATACAACACAGCACACACACACATACACACATGTGTCCTGTATTTCTTAGTGCCTGCCTAGTAACAAAAATAAAGGAGAAAGTGAACCCAACCAAATAGGGAGCACCCCATAAATGCAGGGTTGACGTGGCATAGCCATAACGGGGGGAGGGGGGACGGGGGTGCTGCCTTATCTGTTGGGTAGAGACCATATGTTAAGAATCTTCCAGGGGCTGGAGCGATAGCATAGCGGGGAGGGCATTTGCGTTGCACGCAACCAACCTGGGTTCAATTTCCAGCATCACATATGGTCCCCGAGCACCGCCAGGAGTAGCTCCTATGCATTGCCGGGTGTGACCCAAAAAGCAAAAAAAAAAAAATCTTCTGATGTACAAGGCTACCCCTACCAGCACCCAAAGCCAACAGTGCCCACCTTAGGACACTGAGCAGGCTCCAGCCAGACAGCTGACGGGCTCTCCAGGGGCCAGCTCTGGCTTCCTCTATGCTCACTCCCTTGGGAGGTGCCCCAGATACATCCCTCCTGCCATGCTGGCCTCTGTCACCTGTGTCCGTGAGGGCCACCTTTTGGGCCCTTTCACACTCACTCAGCCCCAGGCAGCCTGGATGGTTCTGAGAATTTGGGTCCTGAAAAAGAGCTGAGTAGCAGAACACCAGGATGTGGGATCCCCTCTGGGGGCAGAGATGGGCCTATGAAGACCCCTCCCCCCATCCTGGGAGGCTCCAAGTAAGCCCAGCTGGGGGGCTGGGTTGAGTGAAAGAGGTGAAGAACAGGTGCTGAAGAAACGGCCCCCCACAGATCCTGTCTTTGTGGTTGTCACTGCATTTTCAGGAAGAAAAGTATCAGGGAGCAGGAAGTGGGGCTCACGGCAGGAGAGATGTAGGTAGGGGGTCAGCACCCCAAAGAGAGCAAGTCTGAGCCACCCTCCCTGCAAGTCTCATCCAAGAGGCCTGGGGGCTTGGGGAGGTGGGAAGTCCAGGGTTCTTGGGGTCCTGCTGGGTCAGGCTGGGGTGGGGTGAGGGTGTGGGTGCTGCCACAGCCTCCCCCAATGTGTGGAAGTTTGCACAACAGCCCAGCTCCATAGTTGGGGTGATTCATCCATCTTGGGCCCCTGGGAAGGCCTGGCCCAGCTCCTCTGGAGGGCCCACACAATGGGTTGTGATAAGATGGGCCGGGGACGTGGGCTTGTGCAAACAGGATATAGCCGAGTTAGAGAGAGAAGCAGAAGGCTGCGGCGTCTGCTGTCACAGCCGGGCCCCAAGATCACCCCAGATGTCAGGCTGGGAACCGGGGGGCCCATGGGAGTGTGCTTGAAGGGCCAGACAGATAGTCCAGCAGGCAGGGCGCTTGCCTTGCATGTAGCCAAAGCAGGTTCAACCCCTACCATCCCATTATATGGTTCTCTGAGCTGCCTCCAGGAAGGATCTCTGAGTACAGAGCCAGGAGTCAACCCTGAGCATCAATGGTTGTGACCCTCCCCCCCCCCCGAATTTTATTTTAAGTTAGACTTGGCTGGAGCAGTGGACAAAGGACTCCCACCATGGCCTCCAGCCCCAGCCCCACATCCTTGGGGCGGGGGGAGGAGGTTGCCCAAGTTTGCCCTGGCCTCTGTCCTCAAAGGTCTGTCAGTGGGTTGTGCTGAAAATCACAGCCAGTCAGCCACGGCTCACGCAGGCATTGTGGTCCCAGGGCCCAACCATTCCCAGGACAATAGGCTCTGTCTCTTTCCTCTCCTGGGGTGGGGGGACTCTTGCGGTGGGGTCCACCCAGCCCTGACCCACCCCTCCACAGAGGCGCCTGCTCTCTGCACCTACCTCGTCCCTCCCTCGCTCTCCTGACCTGCACCCCAGCCATTGCACCCCGCAGCCTGCCAGGGCCAGCCTAGCCCACATACACAATGCCAAGAACCCCAAGTGGTCTCCTGAGCAGAGGGGTGGAAGCTGTGGAGATTCTCATGACCCCGTGGAGGGCGTGGTCATCTCTGCCTTTCTGCGCCAATGACCGCATTCCCGAGAGGGGGCAAACTAGTAGGACACATGCAAGCACAACTGGAGAGATAGTATGATGGAGAAGGCACTTCCCTTGCATGTAGCCGACCCGGGTTTGGTCCCCAGCACCCCACATATGCTCCCCCTGAGCCCCTCCAGGAGAGAGCCCTGAGAACAGGGCCAGGAGTAAGCCCTGAGTACAGGAAATGTGAAAGCTGCTTTATTTTCCCAAGAGGATACTGGCAACAGAATTATTTTAAAAAACCAAATCTCGGAAAGAACCCAAATGTTTCAAGTCAAATAAACAATTTCCAATGGTACAGCCACAACCAAGGGTGACTAAGAGGAGCTCAGAAAATGTTTTGGGGCTGTCGGAGGACATGAAGACAGGCTACCAAGAGGCACCATTTGCAAAATTTGCTAAAAAGCAACATTCAGGCTTTTTTATGGGGCAGTGCACACCTAAACAGTGCTCAGGGCCCTTCTGGCCATTCCCAGCAATTCTCAGCCTGGCCTGGCAGGCCTGAGGCCCCAGAGCTCAGCCAGGTGATGCTCAGGTCCAGCAGTTGCCATGCCTGGCTGTGTTCAGGGGACCATTCAGTCCCAGGGACCCGACGTGGGGCCTCTCTGATAACAGGCATGCACCCCCTCCCTTCTAACCTTTGCATTTTCTGCAGCCCCTCACTCTGTCTTTGTTTATTTTCATCTTGTGGTGCCAGAATCATGGAATCCAGGCATCGTGCATGCACTTCACAGCCTGAGAATCTCCCCAGTCTCCTTTTAAACTGTTTATAAAAAGTCAATTCATAGCTGGAAGACAGAGTGTCAACAGTTAGAAGAGCTGGAATCGGAGATTGGGTTTATTTGTTTTTTCTGTCTTTCTGGATCAGGGCAACTCACAGGAATTACTCCTGATGATGTGCAGGGACCCATATGGGTTGTCGATGATCGAACTCAGGTTGGCTGCGTGCAAGGCAAACACCTTCCCCTCCGGACTACCACTCGAGCCCAAAGAGATGATTTTTATCTGTGACTGCCTACTCTTTCTGTAGTTTTCCACATTTTTCCAAAACAGCATTCTATGTCTTAAGAAACGGAAAGAAAAAGCAGCTTGAACTATCGAATGAACTTCTAGGCTCCGGTCCACTTGTCATAGGGGGCTAGGGGTGCAGGAGCCATAACCCTAAACCCCAGGAAGCTCCTGGGTCTGGGGTCTCCTTGAGCTCTGCTCCCCTCCCACTTTCTCCCATCCCTGCTTGACCCCCTAAGTGTTGAGGTTGGAGTGGTGCTTAGGAGGCTCTCTGTATTGCTCATTTCTACATTATCCTCTATTTGCAGATTTCCTGGAAAACAGATATTCCGTAAGTACACATTACATCTGTATTCTTTTTGGGTTTGGGGGAGGTGGGGTGCTCTGAGCAGTGCCTGGGGGACCAGCTTGTTCTGGGGGTGGAACCCGAAGCTGCTTTTCTCAGAACCCAGACTCCAGCCCCCTGAGCCCCCCTCCCAGCCCTACACACTTCTCCTTGCTGGTCTGCAGTCGAGCTGGACAGGCCACACTTCCGGCTTCTGCTTTGCTACTTGCTGTGTCCCGGGACCGACCTCAAACCCCCAGACCAGCACCTCCGGGCAGCCTGTGCAGGGCACAATGGCCACTCTGCTGGACCAGCTGTGATTGCTAATGTGTTCTGTTGGCAAATTACTTCACAGCCCAGGAGGAAGGGGCACCCTGAACAGCACCCCCTCCTGGACCTCAGATGACTGGGCCTGGGAGTCTCAAGCTCCAGATGGGCCCACTCTACTTCTCCTAGTCCAGGGCCGGGCTGGGGGCCGACTGTGTGTGTGTGTGTGTGTGTGTGTGCGCGCGCACACACACCTTGGGCATGAGACCCCAAGATCTCCTTTCAACTGAGTGTCTGTGTGGCTCCCTGCTACCAGTCCCTCACAGGAGATTCCAGCTGGTTCTCTGAGAGAGGCCTTGGGGGACCTTGCCCAGGTCTAGGAGAAAACTGAGGACCGTCGGGTCCTCAGCTCTGAGGAGCAGCAGAAGGCCCTGAATGACAGGGGGAGAGTGAGCGTGGCAGGGCCACGCGGGCCTCCTTAGAGGCTTTACTCCCAGGCTTAGGAAGCCCCCCACCCTTGGCAAGTGGGAAGGGTTTTGAGACACTCGGAGTGCAGATTCCAACTTTGCAAAGTACTGTCTCCCCCTCTCTCCTCACTCCCCACTTCTGATGTGCCACCCCGCCCTGCAGGGGTTAAGGAGGCACCTGGTATCTTTGTTGGGTTTGGGGTCACACCCTGCAGTGCTCAGCGATTACTCAGGGCTCTATGCTCAGGGCCAACTCGTGGCTCCAGCAGTGCTTTGGGGACCCTGCGCGTGCTGGGTGCCGGGACCTAGCCTGGCTGGGGACCCCTGCAGAGCCAGCATCCTCCCTGCTGTCTCTCTGCCTTGACAGTTCATCTCTTTTTGTTTTGCTTTGGTTTGGTTTTGGTTTGGAGGGGCCACACCTGGGGGTGCTCAGGGATTACTCCTATTTGATCTCAGGACTCCGTGCTCAGGGATAACTCCTGGAGCAGGGTAGCAGGGGGCCATATGGGGTGCTGGGGATTGAACCCAGAAAGGGTTATGTGCAGGGTAAGCACTCAGCGTGCCTGCCCTCCTACTGATCGCCCCACCCCCCGCCCTCAACTGCTAATCTCACAAGGAAGGCAGGATTTGCCCTGCCAACTGTTGGCCGCTCCCCTAAGGTCTGCAGGACTTTCACAAGACCGCTAGTAACCCTTCCAAGGGGCCCAGCTTCCTTTGTTTGGCTGGAGTCTGAATTGTGCCCAAGGGACAGGAAGTGGCTGACTTTCTTGTGAGGGAGGAAAGCTTTCCGTTTAAGGGAGAGAGAAATGAATGTCATTTCCCAGCCAATACCCAACCAGGCTCCTTCTGAAATCAGAGCCTGTTGTCGCTGCAGGACAGAAAAACCCAATTTACAGGCAAGAAAACCGAGGCCCAGACTGGCAGAGCACTTGGCCAGGGAAGGGGTCATCACCCCACAAGTCAGCCTCTGAGCCAGGTCCAGAACTCAGATTTCCAGGCTCTCCGGCCTGCCCAGAACTCAGACCCCCCCTCCGCAAAGTGACAGCTCTGCCCCGGTCAGCGTGGCTTCCAGGGTGGCAAGTGAGAATATGGCCGAGGGGGCAGTGGAGACCCTGAGAAAGAGGCCTGCTGGACCCCTCCACGGGTCTGCAAGAGTCACTTTGTCTTCGGTGCAGACTGCATCTCGGACCCAGGCCCAAATACTTTCCCTTTCTCGGGCAAGCACCTCCCCAAGTAACAGAGCCCTTTTTGGGAGCATAGAAACTCAGTCAGCTCCGGGAAAGGGGTGTCTAACGCGCTCTGTTGATGGAAGATGCAGGTAGGCCACACCGCCACTCCACCCCCCCATCATCAGGTGGTGGGGTCAGGAGAGAATTTATTGAATTGCCCAGCAGGGGAACGGGAGGGGACTTCCTTCCTGAAATCAAACCTGGCCATCGCTCCCGCTTGGCTCCCTGAACGGTCCTGGCCTCTAAAAACATGTTGGAGGAAATATCTGAACAATGAGATCGCCACTTCGCCAAAGACTAATTTAGTGTTGTTTGACCTACTCCATGGGCGCTTTCTGACTTCATTTTTCCTCTGCCGTTTGGGCCTTGTTTATAGATGGTGTTTGTGGCCCAAGGAGACAGATAATGGAAGAGAGAACACTCTGTCCCCAAAAGGGGTGACGCGGGGCCTTGCCCGCAGCCCAGGATCCTGGCACAGGTCTTGGCTTGTCACTGACAGCTCAGCGGCCGCCAGAGCCCCCCACCCCCGCTCCTGCACCCCTCCCTCTCCCCTGCAGGGAGCCAAATCAAGAGTCCAGAGTTTGAACCTCAGAACATCTTGGGGGCGGTGCTGTCTTCCTCCAATCCCCGGGTCCCCCTCTGTAACACGGAGATGGTGGTGACACAGAAATAGCTTATCAACCAGGGTTTCCCACTGTCGAAACAAGGAACTCACACGCCAAGTGCAGGCATGCTGGTGATCAGCCTAACGGGCTTGTCCTCAGGGCTGGAGACTGCATGCGGGAATGAACGTTTACCTACCTCGCAGCCCCCTGACCCAGGTTCCACATTGGTCCCCTCCCCTCCCCGAGCACCCCCAGGGCTCACTGCTGAGCACAGAGCCAGGAAGAAACCCTGAGCACCACCAAGTGTGTGCCCCCCTCCAAAAAAAAGCTCTTTACTTCACTCGGCATTTTGGGGGGTGGCTAGAGCATTGGCCTCATAACACGGGTGGGCGCACAGGGTGGCTGTGGCTGTCCCGGGCTAGGAGTGACTCCAGATAAGCTGCCTTCTCGCTGTCTCCTGGGGACACTCCTGAAGGTCTCTGCTTCAGTCTCCTCTTCCCTGAAATGGATGTGATCAAACCCAGACAGTTATAAGGATTACGGGGGTGGGGGTGGGGCTCAGGGCTGGGGTGCTGAGGAATCAGAAGCCGACTGGCTCCCAAGAGGGTCCACTCAGACCTGGATTCAAGGTCAAGGAGGATGAGCTCAGATTTCAGCCCAGGGAAGCCCAGGCCCTTACACGGGGTGGGATGGGGAGGGTGACTTAACCGCTCAAAACCCCCAAGAAGGTCCTTCCATTGGCGCACGGCCCCTGGTGTTCCAGCCCCCACGAGGCCAGCGGAGGTGTCTGTGGAGGGACTTGGTCTGTGGCCTACAGAAAAGCTGGCCACTGGCAGAGGAAATGGGGAGAGGGGAGCTGCCAGGACTGGGGGGTGGGAGCAGGGGGCTACCACAGCCCTTGGTGCACTGGCCTGGGTGTCTGGGCCAAGCTAAAGGCTTCCTGCTGGACTGGTGGGACCTGCATCCTGTCCTAGGAGGGGCCTCTTCCCAGATCCCACCACCCAGCCGTGGGGTTTTCAGGCCCTGGTCTCTCTGCAGCTGGGGGGTCTCCTGTGCTCATACTCAGGACGCGGCGGGCGCAGGGGGAGTCCAGCTATGGGCCTGATGCTGTTTGCTCTAGGGGACACCCAGGCTCTCCTACATGCTCCTTTCTGCTCCCTCCGTTCAGGAGTCACCTCCCCAAAGTCTCTGGGGTGCCTTGCATGCCCCAGTTGAGGGGTCCCTAAGCTGGGTGAGGCCTGAGCCAGGACCCCCAGCCTTTGCCCTCACAGTAGTACTATAGCATGGTGACTAAGCGGCTGCATGCAAGGGGTCCGGGGCATGGCGGGGAGCTCTGTCTGCTGGCCATCGGGGGGTGGGGGACACAGAGGAACTCGGGGGCAGCCTCTTGGTCTGGTCTCTCTCCCTCTCTCCCTCCCTCCCTTGCTCCCTCGGGTAGAGGAGAGGAGAA
>JAOXYA010146267.1:0-10012 GCA_028565675.1 Sorex palustris | reverse complement strand
GCCGCCCACCTACCAGATGGTCAGACTTCTTCATCAAGATCATGAACGATCGGTTTGAGGTTCTTTGTGTTCCTAGAATGAACAGACGCCATTGGGATACACTAGCACGTGACAGGGACAAATGGAGGCGTTACTGGCGCCCGCTCGAGCAAATCGACGATTAACGGGAAGTCAAGTGATCAAGTATTTAATGTAGAAAATAGCGGCACTTTTGATACAATTCTAGGTTTAAAATTGATTAGACGACAAAGTTGCAATATTAAAAGCAATAGACCTAGAAAATAAATTTCTTTGAACATTGTTCTATTTGATTTCAGGGTTAGTGAGCCCTTGTCCGAAGATCTTACTAAGCTTTCCGTTGCCTCAGAAGGTGTGCGTGGTCCAGATCTAGGTCTGGGCCAAAGAGGCAGACGTGGGTGGTGGGCAGGGCTGTATGGGGAGTAGGGGAGAGACCCTGACTCTGTAAAGGTCCCCAGACTTCTTAGCCAGGGCACCAGTCACTGAGATTATTTGGAGATTATGTCTCTGCACTCTGCAGAGAATGTTCCTGTGAGTGGTTTCAGTCTGGTTTTGTAGCATCACACGGTAATAACAGTTCCTTGTGTATGGCGTCGTCTGTCTGCCATTTACTTTGAGGTGGGGGAAATGCATAGATGTTCCTTTCCAGACTGAAAGGAGAAGAAGGTGGGAATGACGGGTGGTGGCAGGGGGCTGAGGTGACGCTACTCTGGGTGGGGCAGCCCTACGGCACACAGAGAGGTACAGGCAGATGTGCACAGCCTAGTGCCACGGGAACCCAGAAAGTTCTCAGGGACTAGAGCTGCCAGAAATTGGCAGGCAGTCGGCCCCTTGACATGTCAGCTGCTCCGCTTCCCTGTTGGAGACGGTTCTGTTTTCTCCCTCCCAGGACATGCAGGTGAATACCACCAAGTTCATGCTGCTCTACGCCTGGTACTCTTGGCCCAATGTCATCCTGTGTTTCCTTGGCGGCTTTTTGATAGACCGAGTCTTCGGAATACGGTAAGCTTGAGAACAGCACCCAAATTGCACCAATGGCAGAGCCTGGTGACTAGGAGAACATAGAACTGCATGTATGTTTTTAACTGAGACAGAGAGAGAGAGAGCGCGCGTGTGCGCGCATCGCAGAGCCATTCATGATGGGGTTTTGACCATACAGTATTCCAACACCCATCCCTCCACTGGTGTCATTTCCCAGCACCAATGGGAAACTGGGACATTGGTCACTGAAACAATTTTTATGTTTCTGGAGTTAGATTTCGAATGTTTGGAAATGTGTTGGACGAGGAAGGCTGCTTGAGGCCAGAGCTCAGTCCTCACCTGCAGGTGTCCACTGCCCTTAATGTGAGCCCGCAGTGGGCACACTGGGAAACCTGGACCCTGCATCCTGCCTGGGAGGTGGCTCTGTGCAGTGAGGTCTCTGCCTCGCCCAGCCCCGGGCTGTCTCTGCCTTCCTGCTATTCCTCCAAGCATGCAGGGCCTCCGCGTGTTGGTGTCCTGGGGACTGTCTGGGACGGGACAAGCAAGTGTCCCCCACTGCAGGACAGGGGCCGGAGCCACAGTGCTTGGCTCCAGCCTTGCCTTTCTCTGGACGGCAGGGCCTTTGCTGGCCGAGGAGGGAAGGGAAGGGTCAGCACCGTTACTTCCCCTCTGGTGGATGTGGAGAGCTTGGGAGAGGGTGGTGATGGGGGAGTTTCAGACATAGAGGGGAGTTGGAGCTCAGCGGTGGACAGCAGCACTGACTTCAAGGGGGCAGAGATGGTGTGACGGGGACAGGAACTGGAAGGGGCAGAGGCGGTGTGACGGGATGCTGACCTAAGACGTTGAGCGTGTTCGGGGGGGAGTTGGCTCCCTCATGAGCCTGCAGGAGAGGGGTTGGCGGGATGTAGCGGGCAGATTCTGGGCAGGAGGGGCCGGGGCTTACCTGGTCTGAACACACACACAGACCGTGTGGCCACTGCCCGGGACCTGGGTGGGATTGGGGTCTTGGCCCTGCCTTTGCTCCCTGGCTGAGCAGGAGGGTCCTGAGGATGCTGGTTTGTTACTCTGGGGCGACTTCAGTTCTGACCGAAAGGTGTCTGGTGTAATTGTGCTCACCTGGGTGGTGTTTGTCACTCTGAAGCTGGCCCTTCGTTGCTAAGAATTTCAGCCCTTTGGCATGGTTCACTTGGGAATTCACTGGCCTCGGTAGTGGGTTCTTACCGGAAATGTTGGCCTTTCTGGGTATAAATGGAAAGCCTGAGAACTTCAGAAGATTATTGTGTTGTATTGAAAGTCATCGTGACCTGACTTGGGCCTTTTTTGGAAGCTTCTGGAATCCTCTCAGGAGTCTAGACTTCTTTCGGTTTGGGGTACATTTGGCCAAAACCCTGAATTCAAAATGTGTCACGAGTTGCCATTCTCTGCTCTCTGCTGCAGTGCTCGCGGCCGCTCTTGAGAAGGGGCCAAGGTTCTGTCTGCTGCTCACTGTCCCCCACGTCCAGACTTTGGGTGCTGGCGGGAGGGGGCAGAGGGTCAGGCAGGTGGGAGGCATCGCCGGTGGGGCGCTCACTCATCTCTGTCTCTCTCACAGGTGGGGCACCATCATCTTCAGCTGCTTCGTCTGCGTGGGGCAGGTAAGGCGTAGGCAGTCACCCGGATGCTGACCCCGGCCCTCAGCAAGCCACTGAGTCAGGGCGGCTGCAGTGACTTTCCCGGCACAGAGCGTGTGAGCTCTGAGCTCACGGAACGCGGCATGTCACAGGTCCTGGGGTGGGAACGGCAGCCGCTTCTCAGGAATGCCTTGAATTTACTTTCTCATTGAGTTTCTGTTACATGCTTCATTATAGGTTATTTTTGCCCTGGGTGGAATATTTAATGCTTTTTGGTTGATGGAGTTTGGAAGGTTTGTGTTTGGGTAAGTACGAAGTAATTTCATGTATCCTAATATATTGTTTTAGTGTTAATCTGTTCATTAACAACTTGTGCAAAGTATTTCATCTTTCTGGAGAATTTATCTTGAATCCTTGAATTCTATTTACAAACTTAAAAGTTGTCATTTTCCTGCGAAGGAAGCAATGCTTTTTGTGTGTGTGTGTGTGTGGGGGGGGGGTGTCACATAATGGCGGTGTTCAGGGCTGACTCCTGGTATTCTCAGGGAACATATGGGGTGCCAGGGATTGAACTTGGGTTGGAGTGTTGCTGTCCAGCACTGTTGGGGGCCCCGCTTAACTCTGTGGGGTTGGAACAGAATGGTCTTCTCCGTGTTGTGCTTTTCTGATAGACTGAGTGATGTTCTGGGCTGGGGTATAGCTTGGGGCTCAGTGCTTGCTCTGATGCTGGTGAACCCAGGTGCAGTTCCTGAGGCGACACAGTTCCCCAGTACTGCTGGGCACAGTCCCCCGCACCTCCAAGCCTGTGAGGTTTAAACTAGACTGAAAAGAGGGCACCTGTGGCCCCCGCAGCTGACGGCCACCAGCTGGGGGCCAGATTCCTTCCTCTCCTTGCAGGACGGGGCGCCCAGGCTCAGCGCAACCCTGCTCCTGACCTCCATCAGCACCTCCCTCTCTCCCCTCAGGGTTGGTGGCGAGTCCCTCGCGGTGGCCCAGAACACATATGCCGTGAGCTGGTTCAAAGGCAAAGAGCTGAACCTGGTGTTTGGGCTCCAGCTCAGCATGGCGAGAGTCGTGAGTATGACGGGCCGGGGCCGAGGGTCGCTTCTCGGGAAGGGCCTGAGCCGGTGTGCGTGTGAGGGGCCGTGAATGGCGTTCGTGGGTTTTCCTTCCTTCCCTTCTGTTTCTGGGCCACACCCGGCGGTGCTCAGGGGCTCGGGGCTTACTCCTGGCTCTGTGCTCAGGCATCGCTCCTGGTGGGGCTCAGGGGTCCGCGTGGGTGCTGGGGCTGCCGTGTACAGGGCAGATGCCTCCCGCTGTGCTTCCGGTCTGGCCCTCACCATGCTTTGCTCGGCTCTGGCAGTCGTTTAAGCACACTCGGGGACTCAGGCTGCGCCCACAGCGTTCCCCGGGTGCTCTCCCGGACGCGTCACCCCCGCTCTGTCTCCCGTGGGGAGGAGAGACAGAGATGGCCACTGTGTCCCCCATAGGGTAGCACCGTCAACATGAACCTCATGGGGTGGCTCTACTCGCGGATGGCGGCTGCGCTGGGCTCCACCGGCCACAGCACCCTCGGGGTCACGCTGCTGATCGGTGAGTGGGCGAGGTCCGTCCCGCACACCCCGTGGCCGCCCTCCCCCACGCCCCCGCGCTGCCTCTCGTCCAGCCCCGCGCCCAGAACCTCCCTCTTCCAGGGGGCGTCACCTGTGTCCTGTCGCTTGTCTGTGCCCTGGTGCTCGCGTACCTGGACCAGAGAGCAGAAAGGCTTCTCCACAAGGAGCAAGGCAGGACAGGTGCGTGGGGCCCTCCTTAAGTCGCCCGAGACTCGGGGTTCCTTCCACCCCCCTGCCCCGGCACGGCCCCTCCGTCCTCGGGTTTTGGTGGGACTTAGCCTCAAGGACTTTGCACATTTGCGAGAAGCGAGGGTTCCTGGAGAGAGCAGGAAGGGCCATGCTGGGTTCTCCTGGTGGAGGAGGCCGGGGCCAGCCCCGTGGTCAGCACTGACCCCTGGAGTTACTCGCAGCGTGGTGCCGGGGTGCTGGGGTTGGCACCTCCCCCGCTGTCATGTCTCGGGCCCAGCTGTTGTGTCCGGGTCTCTGTGTGGGCCCAGAAGCCATATTCTAGTAGTTTCCTTTGAAAAGGTTCGTTGTTTGGGCCATACCCAGAGGTCTCGGGTCACTCCTGGTAGTACTCATGCCCACACATGGCAGCTGGGGCTTGAACCTGGGCTGGTCACAGCACAGCCAGAGTCCTGCCCGCCGTGCCATCCCCAGCCGAAATGTTCAGGCCTCAGTTTACCACCCACGTGGTCTGTGGCTTGGGCGGCGAGCGGCCCCTGACTTGCTGTGTCTGGCCAGGCGAGGTCATCAAGCTGACGGATGTGAAGGACTTCTCCCTGCCGCTCTGGCTCATCTTCCTGGTGTGCGTCTGCTACTACGTGGCCATCTTCCCGTTCATCGGCCTGGGCAAGTGAGTTGCAGCCGGCTTCCTGCCTTTCCCGTGGGCTGCGGCTCCCCGTGCCCCGCCGGCGTCTGACACGCTCCTCTCTTTCCCTCTGGTCAGAGTTTTCTTCATAGAGAAATTTGGCTTCTCCTCCCAGGCTGCCAGTGCCATTAACAGGTATCTGCCTGGTGCCATCTGGCGCCCGCGGGTGAGGCGGGAGGTGGGACCCGCCTGTGCCAGGGCCCACAGTGGCCTGAGATCAGCGTCCAGGGTGTGAGCACTGTCCCGAGGGGCAGCCCAGGGAGGGCCCCGGCTCAGAGTGTGCTCCGTGCAGCATCGTCTACGTGATCTCTGCGCCCATGTCGCCTGTGTTCGGCCTCCTGGTGGACAAGACTGGGAGGAACATCGTGTGGGTTCTGTGTGCCGTGGCTGCCACGCTCGCTGCACACGTGATGTTGGCCCTGACGCTGTGGAACCCCTGGATTGCCATGGTAACTGCACGGGGCTCACTCCGGAGTTGTCATGGTGATTGGGGGCAGGACTCAGCCATTGAACTCCACGGTGGTAACTCAGCACCGTTGAGGTGGTCATGCCCCTGGTGGCACATTCTGAAATCCCTTGTCAGCTTTCCCAGTGCGCTGGCGGCTCTAGGGGAGCCACGTTGCCCAGACCCAGGGGGGTTAGCAGTGACAGCCAAGTGTCAGTCATCTCTAAGGCCCAGAAGGAGCTAAAGGAGAAGCCATGGGAGGGTGGACACGCTCTGTATACTGTGTGTGACCAGTGACGGGGGGGTGGACACGTTCTGTACACTGTGTCACTCCATGGTGTGTGTGTGTGTGTGTGTGTGTGTGTGTGTGTGTGTGTGTGATGCCAGTGTCCATCCGTGACAGAAGGGTGGACATGCTCTGTACACTGTGTCACTCCATGGGGTCGGGGTGTGTGTGTGCATGTGTGTGTGATGCCAGTGTCCGTCTGTGACTGAAGGGTGGACATGCTCTGTATACTGTGTGTGACCAGTGACGGGGTGGACACGCTCTGTACACTGTGTCACTCTACGGTGTGTGTGTTTGTGTGTGTGTGTGGTGCCAGTGTCCATCTGTCGAGCCCAGCGTGTGGTATTGGGTGTGTGGTGTTGGGTGTAGCTGGGCCCATGAGGGGGAGTGTGAGATAGCCTGGCTGAGCCTGAGGGCGCAGCTGACCCCTCCCCCTTCCATTCGGCCCAGAGCCTCCTGGGCGTGTCCTACTCCCTGCTGGCCTGCGCCTTGTGGCCGATGGTGGCATTCGTGGTGCCTGAGCATCAGCTGGGGACGGCCTATGGCTTGTGAGTACCTGCTCCTGGATGGACAGTGCCCGTCCCTGGAGTCCCTGGACTTTGGGAGGCAGCTGTGAGCTGAGAATCACCTGACATACCCAGTGCCGTTGTGGTGGGTGGTGGGGGGCAGCAGTGAACCCCCAGATGGCACACGTGAGCCAGTTCCGTGCCCAGGGGCCCATACCTGCGGCTGTTCCCATCCCGGACTCAGCAGAACCTAGTTCCCAGCCTCCGGTGAGGCGTGGATCAGGCCCATCTGGGTCCTTTGAGGTCTCCAGATGCTGGGGGACAGCTGCGGCGAGGCTGGGCTGCCCGTCCCTGCTGGGAGACCCCATCTGGGTCTGCCTCTCCCTGTGGACCTCTGGCCGTTTCCGTTGGGGGCTGCGCCATGCCCTCGCCCTTGCCAGGTTCCTATTTCTGCAGTCCTGCAAGCTTTTGCCTTTGCCTTTGTCCCGCTCTTCTGTTTCCACGTTGCTCCTTGTTCATGAAACATGCCCTTGGACCCTCAGCACTGAGGTTGCCCAGCAAGGGGGGGAGGTGTGCAGGGAGGGGAGACGGCGAGCTGCACCCGGCCCCCGTGACCCCCTCTGCCCCAGCATGCAGTCCATCCAGAACCTGGGCCTGGCCGTCATCTCCATCCTGGCGGGCGTGATCCTGGACACCCGTGGGTACCTGTTCCTGGAGGTCTTCTTCATCGCCTGCGTCTCTGGTATGGCTGTGGGCTGGGAAATGCTCGGACCCTGGTTTGGGGGCTGAGCGCCCCCTCCTCTGCCCCTCGCTGGCACAGCTGTCTTGGGCGAGACTCCCAGGTTGTAGGTTGGGGGGGGGCATCCCTCGTGGGCGCAGCAGTTGGCACCAAAGCAGGCATTTCCCCAAGGGAGGGGTGCGGCCCTGGGTTCTTTGTGCTCAGGACCTGGGTGCTGCAGCCCTGCCCACGGGTGCCTGTGCTGGGGAGACCAGAGGTGTCTGCCGCCACGCCCCGGGGATTTAAGGGGCACTAGTGCCGCAAGTGACCTGCAGTCTCTCTGCCTGGGCCTGATGTCCCTCTCTTCAGATTGTATGTACTAGTCTCAGCCCTGACGGCTCCCCAGGATGCTCCTGTTGGCTTTGGTGAAAGATCAGCCGCTCAAGGGCTGGTGGAATCACGGCAGGGGTGGGGGCTGGGAGACCCGCCCAGACCCTGTTCTTGGGGGCGGGGGGCAGGCAGGACACAGCAGCGTTTTTCCTGACAATTGGGGGTGGGCTGCCCTGACCTTGGTGTCCCTGACCTTGGGGGCCCCTGGCAGGTGGGGGCGGCAGGGATCAGGTGTCTGGGTGGGGATGGGGGCTCGGACTTGTTTGTTTGGCGGGGATGGGAGATTAGCCCCTGCTTGTCTGTCTGGGCAGGGATGGAGGGTCAGACCCTGCCTGTCTGTCTGGGTGGGTGGGATGGGGGTCAGCCCTGTCTGTCTGTCTTCCTGCAGTGTCACTGCTCGCTGTGGCCTTGCTCTACGTGGTGAACCGAGCCCGAGGTACGTGCTGGCTGCTGGCAGGGCTGGGGGGGCGGGGGCTGGGCAAGCCTGGGAGGGTTTTTCTTGGGGAGGGGCTAGGTCCTGCCACACTTGCTGGGCCCCGGGGCTGTCACCTGATTCTGGTGTGGACTTGCTGCCCTGCCCTCGGCCTGGCTCTGTGGGTAAACCCAGAAAAACCTTTATGAGGACTTGGTTGGTTTGTTTGGGTTTAAGTTTGCTCTGGGGCCACACCCGGCTGTGCCCAGGGCTTCCTCTGCCTCAGCTCAGGGTGCCAGGGAGCCTCCACCCTGCGGGATGGAGCCAGGACCAGCCCTGTGTGGGCCAGTGTAGCTATAGCAACCAGCCAAGCCAGCCCCTGGCCCTGGAACCACGTTCTTACAGATGCACGAGAGTTTTTTCCCTAGTAAAGGTTCTAGGAGGGAAGTGATTTTTTTTTCTCATCTTACATAGCCCTTTCTATGTAAAATAAAGCACATTGCTGTTTGAATTTTATTTACAAGCATAAGTTGAGAAGATTGTGTTTATTTGCATTTTAGGTGGGAATCTAAATTATTCTGCAAAACAAAGGGAAGAAATGAAACTTTCGCACACAGAGTAAGTATTGGGAAGGAAAGTCAGCTTTATCTTGAAAATCTTAAATATTAGTGTTTTATGGGCTTGAGGGATAGCAGAGCGGTAGGGCGTTTGCCTTGCATGCAGCCGGCCAACTGAGCCGGGTTCAATTCCTCCGCCCCTCTCAGAGAGCCTGGCAAGCTACCGAGAGTATCTCGCCCATACGGCAAAGCCTGGCAAATTCCCCGTGACGTATTTAATATGCCAAACACAGTAACAACAAGTCTCACAATGGAGATGTTACTGGGCCCGCTCGAGCAAATCGATGAACAATGGGAGGACAGTGACAGTGATTTTGATGTGTAAGATTTGGATTTGGAAGAAATTAGTCTCTTTCTTGAATTTCAAGATTTTCTCTGGGTCACTATGCTTGTTTCAGAAAACAGATATGAAAGGTAAAATGTGGAGAATTAAGCCAATAAAGTAAATCTATAATTCTTTTAATATAGTATTCTAGTCTTAGAACTACATCCTGAGAATATATTCAGATATGAAGGGTTTTAGTAATTGTAAAGGTTGTTTGTTTGTTTTAATTATCAAAAAATTGGAAACAGGGGCTGGAGCTATAGTACAGTGGGGTTTGCCTTGCATGCAGCTGGCCTGAGTTGGGCCCCCAGCATCCCATAGGGTCCCCCGAGCACTGCCACTGTAATTAGGGAGTGATCCCTAATTACAGCACCAAGAGTCAGCCAGTTTTTTTTTTCTAAACCATTAGAATGGTAAATTTTGTCTTTTATCACCGTCAAGAGAACTCAAAAGGAAAAAGAATCTCATTTTACTCTAAAAAATTTCTTTGATTCACTTACCCTCACAAAGCAGTTTCCCGAAGGTGCCGTCCCCTCCCCCCCCCCAGCAGCTCCCTCGAGTAGTGGAGTCACGTGGTTTGCCCTTTGCTCCTCACTTGTCACAGGTGAGGGCTGGCGCCTGGCCACATGCACTGGAACCTGACAACATCCTGTCGGGAGAGGGTGGCGTCTCGTCGGAGAAACCACTTCTACGACGCTCCTCTGTGCTCGCCCGAGTCTGTCCGAGCTTGTTCTCATGTGCGAAGATCCTGGGCATGGCCGGCCGGGAGTGAGGGCAGGTGCCCTGTTCCTGGGTCCTTGGCACTGGCCTTCCCGGGGCAGCAGAGCGCACTGCCGGCCGGGGGAAGCTCCTGGAAGGTTTCATCTCTCAGGGACAGATGTCGAGCCACTGGCGGGAGCTGGGCGCGGTTCTGAGTGACCGGTGTCCTGCACTGTGGTTGGTGTTTTCCTTGTACCTCACGGCACAGAAGTGGCCTTTAACTAACAATAATCACTTTTCTATGTGGATAAATAAAACCGCTGCAGGGGGTCGACTCGGCGTTTTGGACTTTTCTTCTAACAAACAGTGAAAATGCTGACTTTTTTTTTTTTTTTAGATTTTTATTAGTGACACACCACGAGGTACAGTTATATAGACTTACAAATTTTTGTGCTTGGGTTTCAGTTATGCAATGATCAAGTACCCATCCCTCCACCAGCGCCCATCCTCCACCACCACGG